>BRDA01010489.1:34853-51270 GCA_036984385.1 Crenuchus spilurus
TAACATGAACATTAATAAAGAAGATCTGTATATAAAAGCTGGTTCAGTATGAATAGCTGTGCACAGCCTCTTCCCTCAGTCACAGACAGAAGCTCTGTTAAAAGGCTGAACCGGACCTCACTGTGTGCTGGTGGCACATGAACAGATGAAAGAATGGAGCTAAACCGGCGCTACTTACACTGAAGAGAGGCTGAAATTCCCACCATGCGTTAACGAGGCGCCGTTAACGAGCGCAAAAAAATAATCCCCGGTCCAAACGGTCCGGTAACGTCTGTGCACGTTACGTTAGCTCAAGCTCTGGTCCGAGCAGTCCGTTTGTTTACGGCGGATGAGGGAAGTCAGTCTTTTAACGGTACCGGTTTGGTTAAACTCCAGCAGGGCGACGACATTCGAGGTGAGCGGGCTGGTGTCTCGCAGTCCGGTGCTTCCTCGCGGTCAGAACGGGCAGAGCGGTCAGCTGCGCGGGACTCGCTGCAGGCGCGCTACAGCACACTGGCTCCGTCTGAGGCGCGCGAGCGCTTTTGCCTGCTGCTCCCAGTCAGCGAGCTCCGGGAGGCTCCAGGTGCGGGTGGGCGGGGCTTCGCCGGAGGAGGGGCGGAGATAACAGTCGGCAGCTGGAAAGAAGGGGGCAGAAAGACTGGACTGGGGTAGAAAATCAGGGGTGAAATGAACAGAGGAGTAAATTCTTTTGAGGAAGTTCAATATTATTTTCATCTCTCTCTCCCTTCTCCAATTGTTTATCAATTCGTCAGTTCTCTCTCTCTCTCTCTCTCTCTCTCTCTCTCTCTCTCTCTCTCTCTCTCTCTCTCTCTATCTATCTATCTATGTCTATCTATCCATCCATCCATCCATCTACCCTTATCTATCTATCTATCTATCTATCTATCTATCTATCTATCTATCTATCTATCTATCTATCTATCTATCTATCTATCCATCCATCTATCCATCCATCCATCCATCCATCCATCCATCTACCCCCTATCTATCTATCTATCTATCTATCTATCTATCTATCTATCTATCTATCTGTCTATCTGTCTGTCTGTATATCTATATCAGTTTCTTTCTCTCTCTCTCTTTCTCCTTCTCTCTCTCTCTGGTATCTCTCTGTATGTTTCTCTCTCTCTCCTGCAATAACTCAAGGCAAACACTTTCCTCTTCCATCTGGATCTCATCTCGTCCTGCCCAGCCAGGGAAAGCAGAAGCTTCGTTTACAGCCTGATGATAACAGCCTCTTTCACACAGACGCTATTGAAGTTAATGCATCGCAGACTCGCTCGCCGCCTCTCTCTTAACCCGAACTTAACCCATAAATTGTATATTCCAATTTAGGACACGCCACTTTCTTATTTCCAAGGCGCTTTCTGGCTTGGCTCAGTGTTTGTCTTTATGGCCTATTTCCTATGCGACAGACTGCATCCCCAAATATGGTCTCTATATGCTTCTGCTTAGTGTGTTTTCATTCATTTGGCCTGTTAGACGCTTTACAGACTATATGACATGAGTCATACTGAGCACATAACTTGTAGGCACCTGCTCATCCAACGTGTCTTCTGAAATCGAGTGTAATAGAGATTGTCCTCATTGCTGCAGTCACAGCCTCTACTCTTCTGGAATGGTTTTACAGTAGATGATGGGATATTTGATTGTATTCAGCCATAAGAACATCTGTGAGCTCTGGAACCTAATGGTCTCATCCCAAAAGAATTGGGTACGGAGACTCCATCACTACAGAGATCACAGTACAGTTCTATAGGTCAATGATGGGGGGCTTGATACACCCCTAGACATGGGTATGGTGGCCATATGCTCATATTTGGCTTCTCCATAGCAATGTTTGGCAATTATCTTGTATGGAGATTATATATGCTGTCTATGTATGCAATGGATGCACCTTAATATATCTTTTAGAAGGAGCATCAGGATTGTTGGTCATATAATGTAACTTAACATAGGTGTGCAATGGTTCTAACCCATAAATAAGAACTAGTATATTAGTTTGTTGTGATATTTTTCCAGAAAAATAGGAAAACTCTTTATATACTTGCAAAATTGCAGGTAAGGTTGACTATAATTATTCTTGCTTTATACTCTGGTCTCCTGTATCTCTATTGATCGGCACCTGGCTTTGTGGTGAGGCCATCCCTGCACAAACCAACATGAGCTTTCTTATGCAACATTTTTGATGTGCCACTCACATTCTTTGCTCTTCTCAGAAAAAGCCACCTTGGTGAGTTGTTTCCTCGGAGTCAGTGTGTTGAGGATGGAGAGAGAAAAAGAGAGGAAAAGAAAAGGTGAGGTCAGAACAGCGCAAACACACACACACACCCCTGTACTGTGTTATCACAAAGACTCACTCCGCTCCCTTTTGTGCCCAGTGTGCATTTGAGAAAAGCTGCTCTCAACAATCAAACAGCAACATCTTGACACCGGAGGCACAGGGACGGTGGTTGAGGAAACCTGCAGGGGAAAGGACGGGGGTTTGAGAGGCTGCCGCGGACACTGATAACACCACCGGAGAACAGGAAACACACAGTGCGCTGTTTTTGCTGCTGGTGGAGTTCCTGGAAGTGGGCCGCCCAGGGTGAAGGGCTGCACACACACAGGATACTTTGCCTCCAGTTAGGGGGACAAATACACACACACACACACACACACACACACACATACACACACACACACACACACACATGGCCATGCAGGCTTCCTGCCCTTCCCCATCTACTGGAGGGCCACCTGCAACCAGCACATACACATGCACACATTAATTTGTTTTTATACCTTGTCAGAACATGACATGGCACATATTAGTCCGCTATCTCCATAAAATAATAAATATATACTAGTGCATTTCAAACCATTCGAATATTGTGAAAGAGCGAGTGGCTCAGCTGTCACTATGATCTGAAGGTCACGAGATTGAATGCCAGATCATGCTGCTTTCCATTGGCAGCCGGGGCCCGAGAGAGCAAAAATTGTCTGTGCTCTCTCTGGGCAGGTAAGATGGCACTCTCTCCCTAGCACTAATAAGTAATGTTGGCTGGCTCAGGTGTCAGTCAGGTGGTCCATCAAAACCGAGAATCCTACGTTTTCCTCTGAGCATGTTGGCTGCCCGGCAACAATGTATTGGCAGCAGCTGGAAAAGAGGCGGAGCTTGACTTCACATGCATCAGAGGAGGGACTGTGACCATCCTGGAGTCAGGGACATTACAAATGAGTCAACGAATGGGCGGGTCAGGGAGACTGTTCGCCTAGGGCACCAAACAGGCTAGGACGGCTGCGGAAAAAAACACTGCGGAAAAAAACAAAAAAAGAATATTGTGAAAAAGTTTGTGTTCATAATTTTCATTCAGAAAAGTAAACAGTCATACTTATTTTATTTTATATTGTTTTTACTTATTTTATTTATTTGTAATTTTATATTAATTACATGTAAAGTGATATATTTGAAGCCTTTTTTTCTTTTACTGTTGGTCAGTATGGCTCACAATTATTAGAATGTTACATTTCATTTTAATTACTATTCAAATAATATCAGTGTTAAAAGAAAAAAAAGGCTTGAAATATGTTATTTTATGTTAAATGAATATAAAATAGACAGTTTACCTTTCTGAATTAATTGATCTACATTTCTTTGGTCAAGTCATCAAAAAAATGTACGTATAGTGTAAAGAACAACAGACCTTGAAATTCCTCCGAATTCCATGGATTGTTTAATGATATTACCACACATCAGCCAAACGGGTGTGTTGACAAAACACATCTTAATCTTGGTTCAATTAGGTGAGCCAATGAGGCAGCACAATACAAGTAATCTTAAACCTACCTGCTCCAGGCAGTGCCGTCTGATCATCGCAACCTTGTTGACAAGCCCGTACTACACAAGCACAAACATGTGTATTATTATGTCTTTCTTCATATATGTACTGCATATTTGAGCTTTTTGTTAAATGAAAGAAACTGTTTAATTCCTGACAATGGCTTACCTATAATAAAGATACGACTGTCTGTTTTTTAATCTAGCCAACGCTGTAGCCTTCCTTCACAGGCCTTTCAGCTATAGAAAGAGAAACACCACAGAGGAACTCAAGGTAAAGCTTTGCTTTTGCATCCTCCACAGTTCCAGTGTTCTAACTAAATTGAACGTATCCTTGATGTAAAAGTCAAAAGCATTAGTTATAGTAATATTTCTATGTATTGAAGCTGCTGGAACAAGGCCTTGTAGCTCCAAAATGGTAAAAACCTTCAGTTAGAAGTCAGTGTAAAAAGACTTTATTTCAAGTAATTTTGGAGCATTTCTATTAGTCTACTGATCATAAAATTTTCACATAACGTAATTTTCAATGGATGCCAAATAGGGAAAACATCAAAATAGAGATGCAAAGTTTTGTTATGATGGTGACAACATATTAAAATTGTACTTCCACATAGAACTGACCAATATTTTGAACTTAAAGTGTCTTGGCACTGCTTGTTATTGGGCCTAATGGGCTTATGAATTCACTGTTATTAACAGCTCCATGACCGCCTATGCAAATAAGAATGTTTAAGCCAGATTAAAGGTACAATCCAGCATTTTTAAAACTAATCTCTCAATGCTGCATCTGTTTGGTCAATTACCACGAACAATAAATTCTTAGAAAGAGCTGAAAACCTGATTTAAAACAGATGTATTATAATAGAAACCAGTGGGAAAGTGTTTCAGCACCTGCTCATTGACTTCTATTATATCTTTGATTGAGTTCATGTATTTTCTGCTTTCTTTCAAGCACAATGCATCAACGTTATTGACTATGATTACCCACTGCATGCTAGAAGCGGAAAAATGTTAGAATATCCCTTTAATGATATTAGCGACAATGGATATTTTAAGGAAATGAGGTTCGCAACTGAAGATGAAGGGTCTTTAGAGAGAAACTGGTTCATGCTCCAGTTTCAATGGACAAAAGAGGAAAAACTAAGTGGCAGGAAATTGACAACAGCGTCTACCTCTACGATAATGTAATTAGTGGGCCCTTCTCCAGAGCCTCTGCCTAATTCACAAAGCAGCCCCTGTTTGCATCCTCTACATTACGGATCATTTTTCACACTTTGTTTCATATTTGATGCTGCAGACGCCAATCAACAAATCATGTGATTTATGGGCTGGGGCACAGGAGGCCTCCTTCCTAGAGGTAACAGATAAAAAACAGGCGGACCCTCGGACACGGCCCAACAGAGCTCGCTTTGTATAAATGAAAAGCAGGATGCAAAACAAAATGGAATAGTGTTTCCCATTGGAGCTGTAGCGAGGTAGATCAGCCTAATGTGGCAGAAATATATGTCTGGCGGTGCTGGAGTTTGGAGTAGCTGTGGGATTTTGGGGAGGGGGCTGGGGATGGAGGTGGTATTTGAGTGTCTGCCGGATTCAGGCCTTTCTAAAGCTCTTTTTGAAGTGTGCACATGTGAAAAACATCTTCCAGTAACTCCCAACACCCCTGTCCCCCCTGACGATAAAAGTTGACAGACAAGACACATGAAGTGTAACGTTGCCTTGCTTGTCAGTTTCACACACACACACACACACACACACACACACACACATAAGCAAAAGAGCCGTCTCTTTCAATCGAGCTCGCTGAAATATAAGGCTGTAGATGAGAGACGGCAAATTAAATTGCCAAGACTTGCCTTGTTGCAACAACTGGAAGTGCACTCAATCAAATGAATTTTCCATTTGGAGCGGGAGGAACACTGTTTGCAGAGCAGATGAATTAAGAAGCCAGATACAGAACTACACACACCACACAGGCATACACACTTACACACACTGCACAAAAAAATCTTTAAGCTTCATTCTTTCTGGACATTTCTGTCAACATTAGGGATGTCCCGATCCGATCTCAAAGATCGGAATCGGGCCGATCACGGCATTTTTTAACTGATCGGTATCGGCTTTTCTGAACACAAACCTAAGCCCGATCTTTGTCGTAAACAAATGAGTCGTAAAACGAGAGCAGAGCTTGTATCAGAACGTGTTTATAATGTCTGCTGTGTGGAATTACTTCAAATTAGAAAGCGATGCGAGTCCAACAGCGAGGTGTAATGTCTGCACTATGAGTGTTTCACGGGGTGGTAGTAGCAGATCTGCATTTAATAACAGTGACGTGCTGTGAGGTTCATGGTTGGTGAGACACAGACTCCTTTAGAGTCGAATTTACAAACATATAAACCCAAAAGGGAGCTTATTCAATTGGCTACTGGTTATTTCGTATCTCATCAGCGTTCTTCTCACACACACACACACCCACTCTCTCACACACACGTAAGGTACGTATTAAAGGTACGTAAAGATAAGAAAAAATGAAAAAACGCAGCGAGAGAAAACGGCATTTGCTCTGCATCCTCTGTGCTCTTCACTCTTACTCACTCACAGCAGCAACAAACACCCGTTGGCTCACGTGCGCCCCCCTTCAGTGCGGAGGAGTACTGACCTGCCTATTAATTTTAATACTACAAATTTAATACGGCACCTAAAAAATAAACCTTTAACAGAATACAGTGAGTTCGTTCAGACAGCTCAGTTAAAGGCAGTAACTAAGCAATCTTCTCTATCAGAAAGTTTTAAAAGAAAAGTTCTCTCGAGACAGCACTACGGCCAAGAAGATCACAGAGAGGGTCACTGAACTCACTGCTTTGGATGACCAGCCGATCGCTGTGGTAGAGAATACAGGTTTTCGGCGTCTTTTAGAGCTTTTGGAAACACTTAACAATAGTTTGGAAGCTGGAAGTTTTTTTCCCCTAAAGCATTGCAGTTGTTAAATATAAACATTGGATTAATTGTATTAACTATAATGTAATGTGTGCACTGTGTGAAGAGTATTATCTAGTTCTTATCTAGAAAATAGAAGTATTGGTTTGAGACTTGGTATCGCGAGTCACTAAAAAATGAATGACTCGGATCGGATCGGGAACAGAAAAAACGTGATCGGGACATCCCCAGTCAACATCATGAGAATTAGCTCATTTACAAGCAAATTAAGTCATTTATTTATTATAAAGACACATTTACATATGAGAGTCGTATGTAATATGGTCAAACATTCATATTACAATGCATTTCAATTCCTGAAGGATTAGTATGTCCATCTTAATTTGATTGGGCGGTTCTGCAATTATGTTGACCTGACATAGGGGTTAAATAAATCAAGAAATATACAGTCTATGCCCTTGAATGCAACTGTATGCTCCAAAAATAAACATAAGTAATAAATAATAAACTGGATGAATCATTCCATGTTTCCAATTCATCAAATAGATTAGCATGCAGAGAGTCAGCATATATTATATAAAATGTGCAACTGCATTTAATGTTGACATATGTTCAATTATAAAAGCTGTCTTGATTCCATTTTTTATGTAAACAAAGTTTTTACGTTCGAGTTTTAAAGAACAACAAAACAAGTGAGCTCAGAAATATGAAATCAGATCATACAACATAAATACTGCCACCAGCACTACAGCACTACAGTGACAGTGATGTGGTGGTGGTGTGTTAGAGTGTGTTGTGCTGGTATGAGTGAATTGGGCAGTCCACTCACTGCCCATTCTATTAGACACACCTACCATGTTGTTCCACCTTGTAGATGTAAAGTCAGAAATATTAGCTCATCAGTTTCTGCACAGTTTGTCTTGGTCATCCAGGAGTTTCTACACTATCTGTACACTCAGAATTAAGAGAAGCACACTTGAACCTCTCTGCTTGGTAGTCAGTCATAAGGGCACAACTGTTCATCTGGTAAAAAGCCTGTAAAAAAAAAACAAAATAGAAGTGAGTGCTACTCTGCCATGTATAAGAAAAGAATTGACACTAAAGATGTTTCATTAATTGTATTAATTGCTCTCTCACTTCATGAGGAAATGTTCATTGTGACTTTTTTATATCACGACCACACCAGGGCGATTCTAGGAACAGAGCTTTAGTGAGTCTAGCAGTCCTGCACTCCACATCGATCACCCCCCCCCATACAGAATTATTCCCATACATAACATTACCTGTCTACTTTCACTTACTTCTTGCTGTCCATCCTCCTCTCTTTCCCCATCACTCTCTCTATTTTCCTCTCTTCCTCTTTGTGCTGCCAACTAATTGGTAAATATATCAATAAGTATTTTAATCTGACAAATCAATAGATGATCAATTTTTTTCATTTTTCATAGACTATTGAGCTGCTGTGCCAAATTCACACCACATACTAATTCCAGTTATCAATATTATGAAGATAATTTACATATTCAGAGGATATAAACACAAACTATAACACAGGTGGAAACTGTTTCATTTTAAACATCTTATCAGCAGATACTGCTGGACACACATTTTTAGATATTTTTCCTCCCACAGTAGCAGCTACATTTTATCTGATTTAATATAAATAACTAAATATACACGGGGGATTGTCAAAATATTTACTTTTAAACCATATATACTTTCTACGGATTATTTTTACATTTCAAAACAAATCAGCTTATGAGATTTAAACTGACATAAAAAATATTTCTTATTTTTGAATTTTTAGGGGTGCTTGGACTCAATTTAAGAGGCTAGAACTGCCTGTGTGATCACACATTACATTGCGGCATGAATGTGAAATTATGATCTTTGACTTCGCATCTTCTGTTTATGCTAGCTCAGTAAAACAGGCAAAATGAAGGTACAATTAGTATTGTACTATACTGTATAATACTGTATAATACAGTATTATACTGTATTATAATATAATATACTATATTATACTATTATACTATTATTTATTATTAATATTAATTAATAATATACTATTATTATACTATTATACTATATTATATAATATACTATATTATACAGCAGTATAATACTGCTTTTATATATGTGCTCTGTGGTGGGACTGTAAATATTGCTGTATGTCCATTACTTCATATAAAGAAATGAAAAACAAAACTTATTTTTTTAAAAACGCTGTGGCATTATGGGAAATGTAGTTCTTGTAGTGTGCATTAATTTTACTAATGAAATTCAGAATAAAACAAAAAATTTCAGCTTTTTTTCACACAACCCTGTGTTTACTGGGGCATGGCAGCATAGACTTGTGCCCCACTATATTCTGTCTAAAGCTGTCCCGGCTGAAGTGCTTCCTTTGTGGCCCACAGTTGATTGAAAATTTTTGGTTGGTACACAATTTTTATTTTAGTTTATTTTTATTTTTATTATTATTATTTTTAATTTCCAGCAGTGATGCATCAAACATCAGCAGCTCTGCTGTGTCTGATTCACTCACTGTTGAGAATAATCCACCATCCAAATAATACCTGCACTCTGGTGGTCCTGTGAGGTTCCTGATCATTTAAGAACAGGCTGAAAGGAGGCAAACAAAGTATACAGAGAAACAGATGAACTACAGTCTTGTAATTGCTCAGTGGAGCTAAAACGCACAATGAGTGTAGATACAGTGAGGTAGTGTTAATGTTATGGCTGATCATTGTCCATGCTATGAAGTTCCAGAATAGGTACAAAAGTGTGTTTTTTATTTGATTTGATTTCTAATTTTATTTTTGATGTAGACAAAATGATGAACATTAAGCAAAGCAACATGAAAGAGAACCCACTGTGTGGCAGAACAGCGGCCCATAAATACATGCAATTTAATGACACGAGCGACTACATGTTGAGTAAAGCACCACATGCAGCACATAGTGTACGAGACAGTAACAGAGTGCCAGATCCTGCTCACACTCAGTGATGGTGGTTAAAAACAGTAGCGGTTGGGGAGAGGAGGGTCTTGCAGACAAGTCATGTGCTGAATGCATCTGACTCTCACAGAGCCTGCTGGAGCTTTGGGACGTCCCACTGCTCAGCAGAAGAATCCATGTCTGCTGGTAGAGGAGCAGAGGGGTTAGTGCAGAAAAAGAGAGATGAAGAGATGGACTGAGCTGAAGAAAGAAAGCGAGAGGGTGAGGGATTGTAGGGGTTAGCTGAGGAGAGGCAGAAATAGAGGGAGGGACAGATAGTCAACAGGAGAGAGAACAATATCATTTGATGGGAATAAATTAAAAAATAAACTATTTGAGCTAAACACAGAAATAGTTTGAGAGAGAGAGAGAGAGAGAGAGAGATTGAAAAAAAGAAAGAAGTAAATAGAGATTCAATCAAAGAGAAGGAGAGAGAGGGAGATTGGGAGAGAGAGAGAGAGAGAGAGAGAGAGAGAGACAGACAGACAGAGAGAGAGACAGAGAGAGAGAGAGAGAGAGAGAGAAAATGACATTGAGAGAGATACAGAAAGATAGAGAAGGACTGAACGTAAGAGACAGAGAGAAAGTGAGAGCTAAACAGAAAGATGGAGAGGGACAGAGATTGAGAGAAAGAGAGAGAAAGATTGAAAAAAGAAAGAAAGAAGTAAATAGAGATTCAATCAAAGAGAAGGAGAGAGAGGGAGATTGAGAGAGAAACAGAAAGAGAGAGAGGGTGAGAGCTACAGAGAGAAAGAGAGTCATATAGACAGAAATTAAGAAAGAGAGAAGAAGAGAGAAATTGAGAGAAGGTACCAGAAATGAACAGAGTGAGATAAAAGACAGATTGAGATAAAGAGAAATGAGAAAGTGAGAAAAAGAGAGAGGGAGAGAGAAAGATTGAGAGGGAGAGAGGGAGAGAGTAAGCATAAGAGTAAGAGAAAGTGAGAGATAGAGAGAATGGAGAAATGATGACGGCAAAGGCTGGGCTGATTGGCAGTGCCGCTTCTCGCCATTCATCACAAAGCGAGCCGCAGACTTCCAGAATCCTTCAGCAGATGGAGCGGCCACTCAGTTTAAACACCTGATATGAAGCCATCCGTCATGCTGTAACGCGGCAGTTGGGGCCGCAGCTGGGCCCCTGCGCGACTCTGGCGGGACGAGCGCACAGCCTGAGTGCCTGAGTGCACCCGTGATGGACTGGAGCCAGCACTGCGCCACACACACACAGCACACTCCCCTGATAGCGTTCACACAGCCCTCCACTGGACCATGGAACAGGTGGAGGAGAGAGAGAGAGAAAGAGAGAGAGAGAGAGAGAGAGAGAGAGAGAGAGAGAATAAAAGCATAGCTGGCTGGGGAGGGAGGGTGAGGTAGAGCAGAGGATAGAAAAACATGCAGCTTTCTCTCCTGAATACCAATGATACTGAACCCTCTGTACCACTGCAACAAAAACACCATATCTCCTTCTCATCCACAGTAAAATCCACTGAAAAAATAATGCATTAAATTCACTTTATTCAACCCAATACATCATTTCTGCATAAATAAAATGATACTACAATCCCATAGTTTTGTATTTCTGCTATTTTTTAGGCAATAACTATCGATATAATCTGTAATTCACATGTAGTAGATGATGTACATATTCCAGTCAAGCACACACAAATACATGACTTCATTTCCAGTGTCTAATGCTTCAGTCTAAGCCGTAATTCCAGAGAAGTGAAGGATGTCATCAGTATTCCATGGCATTTTCGAATACTCTCAGCTGCTCTTTGTCTGTCTCACCCATTCTCTCACTATATATAATACATGAACACACACATACATATACAACAGGGCTGAATGCGTAAGCTGTCATTAGCCAGCGCTCTGCTCCAGGCTGTGCGGAAGCCTTGAGTCTGAGACCTAATTTGTCAGCGAAAACAATTAGTGGGGAATGATCCGTTACATCGGTTTTAATGAGTACAGTCAGGTCACTCCACTAAAAGTGGCAACACAAAAAGGTCACAGTGACGCCATTCCTGAACGCCCCCTACCCTCCCACACAGCAGGGGGCCATGAAGGAGTTACACATAAAAAACTGTAATTGCCCCTAAGATGATTAAAATCGAGTCACATTGATCTGGAAGTACTATTTCAGATATGATCTGTGCAATAAATAAGTAAATAAGCAAATAAATAAATAAACAAACACACTGAGCTGCAGTTTTCCCCTGTTGAGTAATCGCAAGTGTTCTTAGTGAGAGGTTTGCCTGTCAGTGCCCTTGGCAAGGCCTTTACTGCAGGGATGATAGAGACAGTGGGTGCTGAAACTGTGGTAACCATGGCTACCATTTGACTACATCAGATAATTTTTGAATTTTTGTTGCCAATGAGTGGGGCATATATACAGTATATACAGTGCTTGAGAAAGTTTCTAGATTTCTGCATAAATATGACCTAAAACATCATCAGATTTTTACTCAAGTCCTAAAAGTAGATAAAGAGAACCCAGTTAAACAAATGAGACAAGTCCTGCATCATCGGCTGCAAAATTTGGGCTTTCTCCACAGTATTCACATTTTTTTGAAATCCTGTTTTTGTGGGTTTTATGAGCTGGAAGCCCAAATTATGTGAAAATAAACAAATAAATACTCGTTTAAATTGTGGGCCCTGAATCTATAATCTAATCAACTTTTTCATGATATTCTATTTTTTTGGAATGGGTCTGAATATACAGTATATAGCACAGAACATTATTTGCTATTATTTGTGTGTTGCGCTGATACAAGTGAATCAGACACAGCAGGGCTGTCCACTCAATGTCCACTCTGTTAGACCTCCCGTCACAGCCTCATCTCTGTCAGTCTCATGTCCACATGCTGTTTGTTTACGTTTATGTTTGTTTATGTTTACTCCTCCTTAGTCTGTCCCCCGTCATGTTCTGTGAGTGTCTGCACCTGAGTCTCGTGGTTTCACAGCCCTGGTTTCTCATTTCATGTGTGATTATGTTTGGTTTTTATGTTCCTCATGTATCACAGTCTTTGTAGGTTATTGTATTGTCTTCAAGTGTATTATCTCCATGTTATCACAGCCACAGATTTTGTTTTTATAGCCCTGAATATTTATTTTGTAAAATAAAAAAAATGTTTGTTGCACCCTGCATCCGACCCTTTCTTCCTAATTGACGCTTACCTTGTTGGATGTGAAATTAGACACAGTAGCTCATCTGTTGCTGCACAGTTTGTGTTGGTCATCATCTAGTCCTACATTGGTTGTCAAAAGATGCTGTTGGCTGGATAGTTTTAGTTGGTGCTCTATTTTCAGCATCAGCAGCTCTGCTGTGTCTGATCCAGTCTAACACACACTAACACACCACCACAACATCAGTGTCACTGCCGTGCTGAGACATATCCACCACCCAAATAATACCAGCTCTACGTTGGTCTTGACTACTGAAGAACAGGGCAAAGGGAGGCTAATAAAGTATTCAGAGAAACAGATCGACGACAGTCTATAATTGGAGCTGATAAAATGAATAATAAATGCATTTTATGTCATGCTATCTACACATTTGCATATATAATGTTAAATCAATCTTGGAATTCTGTTTTTATCTTTACTGAATATTTGATTTTAGTTGGTTGTTGAAATGTACACAAACATAATAAATAATAATGATAAAACAAAATTCTGCAGGCTCCTAATGATAAACGTCCAGTATGCTGAACACTGAATAACTCAGTCACAATGCAATTTTTGTAAAATAGGCTTTTATGCCATTTAAAATGTTTTAAAGAGTCCAATCTCAGAACTGAGGAAGATATATTTCAATTAATTACTACAAACTGAATAGACTAACAGGCTGAAAAAAAGTAAAAATACTTTTGAACTGAAAAAAAAAATGTCCTTGTGCTGTTTAATTCATAATTAGTCAATTTTACGTCTTTAGTTTGAGTTGGAGCAACACTTGATGAGGTGTTGGCCAGTGTAGAAACACTCGCTTTGGCTTGACTAATGGTGGAGGCATCCACCATTTTGGCCATCGTTTTCTTTGCCATTTCTCACAGACATTAAAAGCTAATTTTGCTTTTAGAGATGGGGACAGTTCCCTCAGCGGCTGTCTCTCCATGTCCCTGTTGCCCATTAACTGATGTCAGGCTTTAACTACACGGAGAAGTGCTCTTTATGTCACGGATCACTGCCTAACCTTTACGAACGCAGCTTGTCTCAGCCAAGTCATCATAATCACTCCACCCAAGACCTTCATCTTCTTCAGCTCTGCCTGCTGTCTGAGGAGAAAAATAGCCTACACTTACATTAACACTCTCTCTGCCTTCATCCACTGCCATGAAATGCTGTTTTGCTGTTGCTCAGCTCAGACGAGACATATGTCTAGAAAGCAAACTGGAACAGAAACTGCTTTTTAACCACCTTCCAAAAAAATGAAATGGCAGTTGTTTTTGCTTCGTGAAGTCAGATAAAAACATAGAATCAATATCATTCGTATAAGGTCAGGGGAACAAGGCGAATCACGAATCACAAGTGAACCATGTAAACAGGCCATGCATCAAGTCCTAGGCTTTGAACTGGCATTACAGTGATGCAGTTTGCATGAAATAAACTCTGAAACCACAACGAGAATCAATATCTATGGAGATGTGTCCATCAGTGCATTCTGAATGATCAATAACAACAAAGAAAAGCTCAAAGAGGCTTTAAATGGCTGCCTGTGGTTGCCATGGGAGTTCATACACTCGACTTAACACAGACAATGACCTGTGATTGCTATTGCATTGTGAGAAAGGAGAAAACAGTGTGATTTTGCTTCAAAATCTGATTTTGCTTCAAAAAGAGGGTGACATTGACGACAATGTGGATCAGAACGTTCAGTGCAGTGAAGTGCAGCCATGTCGAGAATGTGATAGCACGCTAATGAAAAGAATGGCTGCTTCGTCTGATGTGGGATGTGAGCAGAGAGACTAGAGCTGTCACATACGAGCTCTGGCATTTTTAGACGTGCGGCCGCATATGAAAGGAAATGTCATCGCGATGTGTGAGAAGCCATTACGTGAGAGAGGTGGAAAGTGCTTGATGGTAATAACGCACTCAGTAATTAAACGAATATGACTGCCAAGTGCCCATGCCACTTTGAGAACAACCTTTTTTTTTTTGCCCAAAGAGATCACGCAATTATTGTCAAATCAAAGCAGGGGAGAGCTGGGAAGTGTGAAAAATGAACTGTGTGTGTAATCAGGCGTGTCTCATTGATTGGAACTATTTTGTGGGTTGCCTTCCAAGGTGAGGGTGACCCTCAGCGTTATAGCTCAACACGACGCATTACAGGACAGCAGCCACTTGTGGACAACTAATGCGCCTATTTTGTGACAGACACTGATATAAAGGGGTCAAAAACACCATGTACAGTCAAATACAACAGAGTCATCAAAATATGTTGAATATTGTGAAAAAAGTTGAATTCAAAAAGGTAAACTGTTATATACACTGCTCAAAAAAATAAAGGGAACACTTAAACAACACAATGTAACTCCAAGTCAAGCACACTTCTGTGAAACCAACCTGTCCAGTTAGGAAGCAACACTGACTGTGAATCAATTGTACCTGCTGTTGTGCAAATGGAACAGACAACAGGTAGAAATGAGAGGCAATTAGCAAGACAACCTCTATTCAGGAGTGGTTCTGCAGGTGGTGACCATAGACCTTTTCTCTGTTCTCATCCTTTCTGGCTGATGTTTTGGTCACTTTTGCATTCTGTCAGTTCTCTCACCATAGAGGTAGCATGAGGTGATGTCTACAACCCACAGAAGTTGCTCAGGTAGTGCAGCTCATCCAGGATGGCACATCAATGTGAGCTGTGAGAAGAAGGTTTGCTGTCTGTCAGCACAGTGTCCAGAGCATGGAGCAGATACCAGGAGACAGGCCAGTACACCAGGAGACATGGAGGGGGCCGTAGGAGGGCAACAACCCAGCAGCAGGACCGCTACCTCCTCCTTTGTGCAAGAATGAACAGGAGGAGCAGAGCCAGAGCCCTGCAAAATGACCTCCAGCAGACCACTAATATCCATGTTTCTGCTCAAACTGTCAGAAACAGACTCCATGAGGGTGGTATGAGATTTTGAGTATGATTCCAAATCTAGACCTCCAAGGGGTAATAATTTTGATTTACATTTGATCATTTTTGTTATTTTGTTCTTAACACATTACACTATGTAATAAATAAACATTTTCAACTGGAATATTTTATTCATTGAGATCTAGGATGTGTTATTTTAGTGTTCCCTTTATTTTTTTGAGCTGTGTATTTTATATTCATTACACATAAAGTGTCATATGTCAAGACTTTTTGTTTTAATGTTACTCATTTTTTTTTGTTTTAACTGTAATCTCAAATTATTAAAATATTTGGAAAATGCAAAAAACATCACAAACCACACAGTTTTTTACTGTCCAAGGTTCTCTAAAGTCTTCTCCAAAACCAAAGTTCAAAGGCATCAGTACTCTTCCTGTCCTGCTTTTGTGTTTTCCAGCTTTCACACAATTTTGTTTTTTTTTACTCATTGTAATTTTGTTTTTCAGAACTGTATACTGTGAAATACACATTACTTATATTTTATGTGTCGAGTTTTTTTATTTCCCTTGTGATTTTATTGTGTAGGATCTAGAG
>BRDA01010490.1:0-15408 GCA_036984385.1 Crenuchus spilurus
GTTTATCTCCACCCACTCAGTCTACAGCAGTTTACCTCCGCCCACTCTGTCTACAGCAGTTCATTTCCACCCATTCAGTCTACAGCAGTTTATCTTCACCTATTCAGTCTACAGCAGTTTATCTTTCCCCATTCAGTCTACAGTAGTTCATCTCCGCCCATTCAGTCTACAGCAGTTTATCTCCGCCCATGCAGCAGTTTTGTCCCACTCAGTCTATATTAAAGTAACCTATGTGGCCTACAGCTGTTAAGTAGAACCCATCATGAAGTTATATGGTGTGTTTCAGCCTAATCAGCTTTGGGAAAGCAATATAATGAACAACATCCAATCAGAACAGAACTCATTTACTTATCTTAAGTTACATTATCTTAAAGGAACAGTAATACACAAAATATTAATTAATGTTAATGATACATAAAGAGAGATTGGGATCATATCAATAATGAATTATGGCAATTTTCAGTAAATTAACACAAGCATCACAAGAAGGGAAAAAGGTACATGTATATCACTCGTCTCACAAGTGTGTTCACCTGAGCACATCTCACCTGTAGTGTAAGGCTCACTGTTGTTCTGGCCACAGTTCTTCATTTTTACAGGAGACAGGCAGAGAGGTTTGACCACTTTGTGTGTTCCCTCACACCAGTAGGAGGTGCAGAAGGCCAGAACGGAGAGAGCCAGGGCAAGGGATGTAAGAGAGAGAGAGAGAAGAGAGCGAGAGCGCCGAGGCATGTGGTCCAACATGGCTGTAAAAAGAGATGATGGTCAGAAAGAAGTACATGATGATCATTTAACAGTACAACTTAGGTTGTCCATGACATGTATGTCAATATATGTGTGATGTACTAGCACTTAAACTCCTAATGTCAGAATACAGACATGTAAACCAACACATTCAAAGAAAATCACCATCAGTTGCATTAATAGTATTTGCAGTGATTTTAATATTTTAGTAAATTATAAAATTTATATAGTAAATTATAAGTATGATACCATTCAAAGTGTCACACAACAAGGAGCATTATTCATTTGTAGTGTGATAATTACAATACAGACGCTGTAGCATTTAATACCAAGACAGTTTTTTATAACACAAACAGCTTTTTACAGCAGTTTAAACTCAGCTTGTTTAGTCTATAACAGTGTGGTCTCAGATATTCAGCTATTTTTAAGACTATGATGCTTTTTATTTACTTAGAAAAACACTAATATCAGTATATTAATGATGGAGGTAATGGTTATCTGCACTTACGTAAATATGTTAGTTTACCTATTACAGCAATTTAGCCTTACCCATTCAGTCTACAGCATTTTTGTCACACCCATTCAGTCTACAGCATTTTAGTCCCACCCATTTATTCCCACCTATTCAGTCTACAACATTTTAATCTCACGCATTCAGTCTACATCATTTTAGCCCCACCCACTCAGTCTACAACAGTTTAATCTCACCCATTCAGTCTACAGCATTTTAATCTCACCCAATCAGTCTACAGCATTTTTGTCACACCCATTCAGTGTACAGCATTTTAGTCCCACCCATTTATTCCCACCTATTCAGTCTACAACATTTTAATCTCACGCATTCAGTCTACATCACTGTAGCCCCACCCACTCAGTCTACAGCAATTTAATCTCACCCATTCAGTTTACAGCATTTTAATCTCACCCATTCAGTCTACAGCATTTTAGTTCCACCCATTCAGTCTACACATTTTAATCTCACGCATTCAGTCTACATCATTTTAGCCCCACTCATTCAGTCTACAACATTTTAATATCACGCATTCAGTCTACATCATTTTAGCCCCACCCATTCAGTCTACAACATTTTAATATCAAGCATTCAGTCTACATCATTTTAGCCCCACCCATTCAGTCTACAACATTTTGGCCCCACCCATTCATTCTACATCATTTCAGTCCCACTCATTCAGTCTACATCATTTTAGCCCCACCCATTCAGTCTACAATATTTTAGTCCCACCCATTCAGTCTACATTTTAATCTCATGCATTCAGTCTACATAATTTTAGCCCTACCCATTCAGTCTACAGTATTTTAGTCCCACCCATTCAGTCTACAGCATTTTAGTCCCACCTATTCAGTCTACAGCATTTTCAAAATTGTGTTTAAAAATACACTGAATGCGCCAATGTAGCTCGTAGAAGTATTTGTATTGGTTCTGCACATTTTATTTTTTATTAATAAAATAGCCCAAATAGCCAGAGCTGGCTACAATACATAATAAAACTATATCAAGTCATAGTTCACAATCTGTTGTAGCCGTTTCCAACAGGTTTGTTTGAAGGAAACACACAATTGTATGGCTTTCACATCTTCCACTGTACTGCAATGGAAGAAAAGAGGAAAGCCAGGGGGTAGGAGGATGTGAGGATTACATATTTGATGAAATTATTGGTTAATCTCCTGCTTTAAGTCTAACTTTCCTTGTAATCTGTAGGAATATGTTTGTGTTATTGTAGGTGTTTGTGATTTTAATTCTAGTCCAACATAAAGATGAAAAAGCATCTCATAAAGAACTGTAAGCTCCTGTCTTGACCCCATATGAACCCATATGCTCTAGAAAAGGTTATGATGGTTTGTGAACTGTGGCTTGAAACAAATATACAGTCATAGAGGCCTGTTTTAATATAAAAATATGTTATACTATGTATAATTTTTCCACTCCAGTTATAATTATGGATTCTGCATTAAAATTGTGAAATGCATTAAAAATAGATTTGACAGTTATGTGCGAACGTTAGTGGTTAAGCCATACATTTAATACCCATTTTCAGTTTATATAGTGAATTTAACATTTTGGAAAAGATAAACAAACAGAAATACATTTTAAAAATCACGGTGATGCATCCAAATAATGCAGCTGCAAAGAAACGTGTGCTATGGGTAAACAAAACCAAGTGATAACATCAGCAGTGCTGCAATGCATAAGCTGAGAAAAATGAGAAGCACTGAAGTTAACACTGCACTGAAATTGCCTTCCAACTGTCCACAAATCAAATATACTACATTAACACAGTTACTTATTAATCAAGCCAAATGCAAACTGGAAATTGTGTGCACACAATATACTTTTTTTCATGTTGAAACGATGTCCACAATTGGAAAAAGCTTTGTTTTCAGCAGATTTGAAAGGTTCAAATGAAATTGCCGTTCTTACCTGTAAACTTTGTCATCAGTCACAAGTGCACAAATAAAGCAGCTGGACTGTCCCCGTCTCTTCTTTATTTCTGTTTTTGATCAGATATAGGGCAGAAATGGCCCCTGGTCCTGCACTTAAGCATCCTCATCCTCTCTCTTTTCCTGCTAGCCAGTCCTCTCGTTTTTTTGTCCATCTCTGCAGCAATCTCCTCCTTTTCGCCTGCTCTCTTCTTGGGAATTGGTGTCACAGTCCAACCCCAGATTTTTTGCGTAATCCCTCCTAAGTCCATCTGTGAGGTCTCTATCTTTCTTTTTCCATTTTTCCTTCTTTTACAGTCATCCTTTACTCGCTCTCATGTCCACCCTGTCTCTCCCGTACACAACACTGTAATTATCGCAGAAGATGGGAAATCAAAGGCTGACATTTTCTGATCTGACACCATAGGTCTCTCATGCAGATTACTGCACATTTACAATCTGCTCCACAGTCAGAGGATACAAAGAGCAAGAACTGAGCAAAACATCTAAACCATATTTAGCAAGAAATAAAAGACGAGAAACGTGGATTTTAATTTGCACAATAATTTATTTACATTACTTACACAAACAAAAATTAGATTTAAAAAAATGGTCATAAAAACCAACCACTCTTAAAAAAAGGAAGTACTTCAAGGGTTCTTTAGTAAATGAAAGCAGTAAAAAATTACAAGCTGGATGTTGAAACAATACCTTATGACGTTGCAGATAGAACCATTTGAAAATTCCTGAAAAGGAAAATTTAAATGGTTCCTATTTTCTTACACAACAAATTCTTTATCATAGTTTCTTTGCCTTCTCATGGTAGAACCATATCCCTTGGAGAACCATCTTTTTGAAGAGTGAATGGCAAGTATACAGGCATATGTTCACTCTTACAAACAAAATGTACAAACCTTAGAAAGATCTCTATTGGTTCCCTAAACAAGTTTGCAATTAAAAGGTTCCATGAAGAGCATTTTTTGTCAGAGAGATTGAGAAGAAAGTTTAAAACTTGAAACAACTTCCACAAATGTTTCTACACCAATTAAAGATTTTGATGCAAGTTAATTTTGAAGCTCCATAGTAGATGCCAACCATGTCTGCAAAATATCTAAGTAATGCCACAGGAACCTAAATGCAACAGATTTTAAGTCCTAAAACCTAAAACTAAGCATTGCCTTAAACCTTTAAGAAGGGTTTTCTGGGGTTCTTTAGTAAAGGCAATTAACTATAACTGTTACAAAAAATGAATACATAAATGGTTCTTAGTATGGTTAAATAAAGAACAATTCATAGAATATTTTTGGTGCTATATGGAACATTAAAAAAATTAACCTACACCAACACTTGATCTCATGGGTTTCTCCAGACAGTTTACTAAGTTTCTCTCTTGACGAAAAAAAAAAAAAGATCTGCTTAGTACCAAAAAATGTTCTCTCGGACGTCTACCACAACAGAGGAACTCTGTCAGATGCCAAATTTTTATATGTAAGAATTCTATCAGTTTCCATCATAGAATACCATTTAACTGCAGATGGTTCTTTGAGCTGTTACAGTTTTATATATAAAGAACAATGTTTTTGAGAGTGGTTGTAAGGGACCATCAAAATATGATGTGGCCAAGAACTGTATCCTAGAACTGTAGATCCAAGCCAAGAATTCTAGACCGCTGAAGTTGTGTGGCCATTCTCATTGACATCAAGTTTTTATGCCCATATAAGAGAGTCATGTTCAACCATTGAGGAACAAAAATGTTAATACTCCTCTGACCACCTTTGAAAAATGCTGATAAACCAGAGTGATACAAGCACCATTTCCCACCTTATTTTCAAATGTCTTACTAAAGCATTTTCAGTATCTGTTAGCATGAGCTTGAATTATTATATCAACTTTACCACCTCATAATTGAGAGGATCCTGGGACATTTGGGAGAGAAAGACTGTACATGACAAAACGTATTGGATTTAAAAATTTTTTAGTAATATCATGGTGCGACAGATGTGACTGTTACACCTGGAGTTCCTAACATGGGCACACTGTCGTTTCTAAGATGACGCACAACTTCAGCAGTCTATTTAGGAAGCTAATTTTTAAAGGTGTGAATGTGTGTGTGTGTGTGTGTGTACTGAAAGGTCATCCCCAGGCTTGTGACTTGCAATAATGCAGGACAAGTTTTCCATCACTGCCAAAACACTGGAAAAAAGGAGAATTATTAGTGGTTATTGTTATCCCATTTCAATTCTTCTTCATCATTTGTCTTCTGCCAGATTATTTTTTTCTTCAAATTTTTAAAGATAGACACCAAACCATCTCCTACATGTTCCATTGGGAATTCCACATTTTCCCATCAAGAATGAATAACATGCAAAAACATGTAAAGTTTTGATAAAAACACTGAATATATGCCTGTTTATAATCACCTGTGGTTATTATAATTATATATAATATAATTAGGCTGTGCAATCACTCTGCAATTTCTTCAGAAAATGTCCTAATCTAGTTCATAATCATAGTTGATGTCTAATCATAGGACACATTTACCTTTAAATCATGCACATCTCTCACAATTACTACCATTCATTTGTAGCAAGTTAGTAAATAGATTCTGACAGGGGTGTCTCTATATTTGGCCCGGCCCCACCAGATGTCGCTGTTGGGCAGTGTGTGACAATCAATAATTTTGTTTAAAATTATTATATTTAAATGTTATTTTCTGACATTGTTGTGTATTTGACTTATGAAAATGGAAGCAGTTCCCAATACACTAAAAATATTCCTGTACATGCTGCGTAAGGTCAGTACTTTCAGCAGTCTTCATTTAGATTGAGTATGGGGCCAGCCATATCAGCGTCTGTTTAAGCAAGTGAGCAGTAGAAAACACTGTAATCCGTGTATCATTCATTCAATTGATATTCGATTCAGAATCAAAAACCAGAAAAAGAAAAAAACTTCATTATTTTGTTTTTGAATATAATGCCAAAAAACAAATATTGGCTTGCATTTTGTGCCTTTGATTTGATTTTCAAAATAAAAATGTGAAATTAATTAAATGGACTGGAGCCAAATTCGATTTAGTTTTTTTGTGTTTGTGTAACCCGGAAGTTACTGACTTCTGAGTGGGGCACAACTAAAATCTGGGGCAGTAAATGTTTTAAAATTATTTATAAATTATTTCTGTGAAGAAATGACATTGAGGCACAAAAATGTGTGTGCGCTTTTTATTATGTGACATTCGCAGGTGACATCACCACGACGCCTCGTCAATGCTGTTCCATATCTGCGGCCACATATCTTTATTTATTTTTATTTTATTTCAGAAACGTGTGCTTATATATACAGTCTACTACACTGACAGCGGAACAAATGAAATGGACGGCGAGACCCCAGGGTTGCCAGATTGTTACATTTACATACGTAATGTCTTTCAAATCCACAAAAATACAAACATTCGATGTTCTGCACATCATCACATAACAGTATTTAGTATTTAAAATTAAATATTATAAACAGGATATTTAAATTGTATTGCATGTCTGTATTATTTGTTTAATGCACTTTTCTGATGTGACACATGACCCAATGCAAACAGCATGACTATATCTCTGCCAGTTTAGCTTTCTAGAATGCACATTAATCAAATTTCCCCCAAAACTTTGGACAGAGCAAAGTTTTGTCCACCTCTCAACACGCGTTTCTCCAGTCAATTTCAAACAGCCCGACCAGCTAATCTGGCAACATTGCAAGCACTGGATGATGTAAAGTTTGCACATTTCCCTGTGTAGTTGGTTAATGTGAGGCTTATGTGTCTAAACAACATAAAGTAGCTGATGACTCAGAATTCACTCGTATTTTCACTGCTATTTAGTAAACTAAATCATCTCTCCCTATATTGTGCAATACTAAGAGGGTGTAGGAAGCGATTTCAATCCCCAATGCCATCCAAACACCACAGTTACAAGTAACTTCCGGGTTACACAAAGGCAACGATTAAAAAAACTCAATCAAATTCAACGCCATTCCGTTTTATATATTTCACATTTTTATTTGAAACATTAAATCAAAAGCACAAAATGCAAGCCAATATTTGTTTTTTGGTTGTAAGTAGAGAGCCCACATATATTAGTTTATTTTCCACCTACAGGGATCTAACGTTAACATAAATGGTTAATTTACACTACCTTTTTGGATCCTAAGAAATTGTATATTTAGCTGTCTGAAACTGGCCCTACTGTGCAGAGAAATTGTGACAAATGAAATCATTTTGATATACTTAGTGAAAAATAATGAATGTCATGGATGACATGTATTACAAATAAGATATGTGTAGTCTTAATGGACACTAAATAAATGAGTCTCAGGTGTACATTTTTACATCTTACTTGAGGGTCTAATAACATTTTTAGCAGCCTTGATTGCTGCTGGACACCCTACACCATTGGTGCCAGATCCAGATGATTGAGATCTACCTGCATAAATTGCAGCTTGCTTAAAAAACAGTCAGAGCACCATCTACTGGTTGGACTAGTGCATATGGAGCATAATGACACATGAATACTGGTGTATATTGTAAATAATCACTCTGGAGGTGATGATTGAACTGCAATAATTTTATAAGTTTAATAAGTTAAAATATATGATCTGTCTTACAAAAATGAACTTGTAAGTTTTCCCAAAACTTACCTCAAAAAGTACACCCACTTCTTGATCTGGTGATGGTGCGAATGACTGATTGACATAAATGAACTGGAAAAAAGGGGAGTGTCAGTAAATATGATTTAAATTCACCAAACAAAACAACATCCATATTTTGGCATCCCAGAGATGTTAGTTAAGATGTGAGTTAGCTCACTGAGATTTAAAAAGATATACAACAATAAATACAGATTAATACAATAATAGTAAATGTTGTTCTGTATGTTCATGTGTTGGTTCAACCTTTTCAAAACCTTTTTTTCAGAACAATCCAGCACTTGGTTTGGTTAATCACTACTTCAATATGTTAAATCAAGTGTGGTGTTGATGGAATTTAATAAATCCAAGTGCTGGCTGAGGAACATTGACAAGAACATCTGGATGCTTTATTCTTCCAATTAGCTCAGAAGTTTTCAACATTTTACTGCATTTATGCTTATTTGATTTATTGTAACGATATATGATTATAACAACCATAAACAGACTTATTTACCAGATGTTGACAAACTTCAAAATGTTTTGAAATGCAACAAAGTTAATGTTTAAAGTCTTGTACCAGTTGTTCACTAGGCTCGAGTTTAAGGAAGCGCGAGATGAACTGAGAAAGAGATTGGACAGTCCTCCCTCTCTCAACTGCCCACTTTTTCGTCTTCATTATGGGGGTGTCTCCGACAGCCTTCAAAAGCACATCAACTGAAAAAGGGGACAAAAGTAAGACATGCTCAAGAAATGTTATGCTGTTTACAAACAAAGTATTTATACCAGTGATCCTCACTATTTTTTTCAAAAGAGCCATATTGACAGATCAAAGTCAAGGAGAGAGCCACAATATCAGCCCAAGTCACTCAAATAATGGGAAAAAAAATAAACAACCCACCTATGGACTAAACCTTTGCTCACTGAATATATTGCTCTAGCTAGAATCGCTGCTGCCATGTAGCCACCCTGCTGCAGGGTTGCCAGGTCCAGCAAAAATATCCAGCCTAAAGTCAGTCTAAAACCCGCCCTTTAGAAGCTCAATCTAGCCCAGAATATGTCTGTCACACGTTTGAAGCGAATGGCAAAACAACTGTGTACGAGTGTACGACTTAGTATTTTGTTTATAAGGGATTTATTATGATTATTGCTGTTTATCTTAAAGTCATTAATAATATGGTAACATGAGTGTTTTATTAGTTCTTTTATAAGTGTTAAACCGTGAACCTGGCAACAGCAGACTCTCGTGCAGCCTGCTGTTGGAAACAGTGCCTGTGTTGCCAGGTTCCACAGTATCCCCGATTTGGAGCAAACTTTAATTGAGGCAAAATGAGAGGGCAAGTGCTTGGATGTAAAGCGCATTACAGTATATGTCTCTGTAGCATACTTTAAAAATACTTTGGCTGTGCTGACGTACTTTCATAACTGGTCACAAGAGCCACCAATAAAGCACGGCGAGCCGCATGTGGCTCGGGAGCCACGCAATGAGTATCCCTGATTTATACAATCATTCAAATATTTGGGGTCATCCAGAATTTTCCATGTCAACTCTTATTTCTGAAGAATATTATTTTCTAGTCACTACAAGATTATAATAAAATCCACAAATGATGTTGCTTCACTCCACTTCAATGTTAGAAGGATGAGAAAGGACAGTGTCACTACTTTTTAGTTCAGTACTGGTGTTCCTTACAAGTTGTTAACAGTGAGCTTATAGGCCATAGCATAGCTATTTAGCTTTCATCAGAAGTTTAGCACAGATTTCCTGACTGAATCAACTTTAAATTGATTTTAATTGATTGAGGCAGTTTGAATGGATAGTGACTCAGACATGCAAGTTCCTCCTCTTCAATATTCAACAGATACGACCCTTTCAAGCAGGTGCTTGTCCAGTCTCTCATCATCTCAAGACTTGACTACTGCAACTCGCTCCCAGCTGGTCTTCCTATGCAAGCCATCAGGCCCCTGCAGCTGATCCAGAATGCAGCTTCTCCACTGGTCTTTAATCAGCCCAAGTTCTCCCACATCACACCACTGGCTTCCAATAACTGCTTACAGCAAATTCAAAGCAAAAAAATGGGCCGGTTCCTCCCTTCCTAATGGCAACAGTCAAGTATTGAGCCCTTTGAGCTTCTAGTATGGCTTGGCTTGACCCGCCATCCTTCCAAGATGCATGGAAGACCAGCATCAAGACTCTTCTCTGGCCTAGCACCCAGGTAGTGAAATGTACTCCCACTGGCTGTTCAAACAGCAGAGTCCCTCACAGTCTTCAAACGCAGACTGAAAACCCATCTCTTTGTTGAGCGCTTAAGTCTGAACTGAAGAATAGCTTGAACTCTAAGCTGACTGTACTAGCAGAGATAACTGTCTTAATGGAAACAAAGCACATTTGTATGTTGCTCTGGATAAGAGCATCTGCCAAATACCATAAATGCCAATAATATCAATATTGTGTCTGTAGTACATTACATGTAATATATCTGTACTATCAGTGTCTTTTATTGACATGGTCAGCTTTGTAATAGAACAGTTTTATTATGATTTTTTATTTGTTTGCTTATGTTCTGTTATTTTTAAAGTAACAATAAAAATGGAAAGAAAACAGGTCAAAACAATCTTAAGCATAATAAACTGGCTGTTTTTACAATAGATACCCAGCATGGAAAAATAATTTTACAATTAAGACTTTAGCCTTCTCAAGTTAGCTAGTTATGCTAATTTGTCAGATATATATTAAAATATCAATTAAGGCGTATTTCCTTTAGAAAAGGTACATAATGCATACAAGGCCAATTTATCTTGACAACTAACTGCGCCCACGGTTAGTTTGGTAAATGCAGTTCCATGATTGGGTACAGAAAGACAACTCTGCTATTTGATTGGTTTACAGGTTTGTCAATCAAAAAAATCACGGAACTACATGACTAGCTGCTAGAGGAGCGACTGTTTACAAACGAGTTTTATGCAAATGTAACTGTTTTTGAAAAGGTAGCTCAAAATTGTTAGCTTACTCTTTTTCTTCTCTTCTGTCGCTCCACTTTCTCCTGTATCTGCACTGCTCTGCTGTGAGGATGTTTCATCTTTCTGTGATTCTGTGGGAGACTCTGCGTTATCAGACATCTCTACACATCTTACCCAGCAGAAGGCACAGTACAGCCAAAACGAGCCTTCAAAATAAAAGTCCCAAACCGACATAAAATAAAAGTCCGACAGAAATAATCGTGTTGTAAAAGTAAGAAAAAAGTAAAATGTAAAAATTAGTTACATTAAAAAAATGATCAAACTTCTAATAAAATGGATTAGGGATTTCTTAGTACATACAGAATTGGCATCTTGCATGGAGCAGCATATATACTAAAATTTGTCAGGTTTGAGCAAAAGTAAAGCAATTTACAAGTAATATCAAATGTGCACTTTTTTCCACAAAACACAATTTAGATAATATTTTATTTATTAGATTTTCTTCCCATAAAATACTTAAACAGTAACTGTGCATTAAAATGTGAAGATGTGTATTCTCTTAGAAAATGTATAAAAGCAAGTCTTCAAAAGGCATTTATAGGCCTAAGGCACTGTGCATATAGTGGTTTGATGTGAAATGATTCGTTATAGACAAATTTATAAAGAAAACAAATACAAAATGGTGGTGAAAACTACCTATAAATTATTTCTTATATCTCTTTATAACTGATAAACTGTAAAACAGTAATAAATCTGAAAATGTGCATTTTGTCCCTCCCACTGTAACTGCTATGTTTTAGGTCAAAATATTTTCAAAACCATTGTCAAAATGCCTTGTAAAAACATATAACCATTTCATGTTATGTAGCTTTTAGAAACATTAAACTCTTCAGGTGGTTTTTCATGTCAAACCACTCTGACTGACCTTAATGATTTAATTATGAAAATAATTTGAAAAATGTGATAAATGGCAACAGTACACACCCCAAAGAATTTCAAGAATGCCGGAGAATTTCAAGCACTTAACAGCATTTTTGAGTGTTACTCAAAAGTGCTACTTTTAGAACCACATCGTCCAGCACTGTTCTTTCTGTTCAGTTAATCTACTGTCCTGCACATTTTATTTCTAGTTTGACAAGTCTGAAACTAGTCTAAAACACTAAATGTTACTAAGATGCTTGTTAATGGACAGTATATCGTCATTACTGGGATAAATTATGTACAGTACGTGGATATAATCAATACTGAATAGATTTATGGGGCATAGAAAGGCATATTTGGGGGAAGAAATCATGTAATCATGTGTACATATATCCTGTACTGGGCTTAGTTGAATAGTGTAATGCCCTGCCCTGCACACAGTGAGGATGTAGGGGACTAACCGCGACCATGATAAGGATTAAGCAGGTGTTAAAATGGATGGATGGATGGATAGGAAACACTTTTACTATATTTACTATAAGTTTACTATATGATTCCTTATGTGTTGCCTCATACTCTGGATGACTTTGGTATTAAAATGTATACTTTAAATAAAAAATACAGTGAAGAAAATAAGTATTTGAACACCCTGCAAATTTGCAAGTTCTCCTACTTAGAAATCATGGAGGGGTCTGAAATTTTCATCTTAGGTACATGTCCACTGTGAGAGACAAAATCTAAAAGAAATAAAAACAAATCACAATGTATGATTTTTTAAATAATTTATTTGTGTGTTACTGCTGCAAATAAGAACATCTGCCAATCAGCAACAATTCTGGACCTCAAAGACCTGTTAGTCCGCCTCTAAATAGTCCACCTCCACTTCAAAGACACCAGAGACAAGATTGTAAACCTTCTCAAGGCTGAAAAGGGCTACGGGGCAATTGCCAAGCAGCTTGGTGAAAAAAGATCAACTGTTGGAGCAATTATTAGAAAATGGAAGAAGCTAAACATGACTATCAATCTCCCTCTGACTGGGGCTCCATGCAAGATCTCACCTCATGGTGCATCAATGATCCTAAGAAAGGTGAGGAATCAGCCCAGAACTACATGGGAGGAGCTGGTCAATGACCTGAAGAGAGCTGGCACCACTGTTTCCAAAGTTACTGTGGCTAATACACTAAGACATCATGGTTTAAAATCATGCATGGCAAGGAAGGTTCCCCTGCTTAAATAAACATACGTCCAGGCCCGTCTTAAGTTTGCCCATGACCATTTGGGTGACCCAGAAGAGTCATGGGAGAAAGTGCTGTGGTCAGAGGAGACCAAAATAACTCGCCGTGTTTGGAGGACGAAGAATGATGAGTACCATCCCAAAAACACCATCCCTACTGTGAAGCATGGGGGTGGAAGCATCAATGTTTTTTCGGTGTTTTTTTCTGCACATGAGACAGGACGACTGCACTATATTAAGGAGAGGATGACCGGGGCCACCTATTGCAAGATTTTGGGGAACAACCTATTTCCCTCAGTCAGAGCATTGAAGATGGGTGGTGGCTGGGTCTTCCAACATGACAATGACACAAAGCACACAGCCAGGATAACCAAGGAGTGGCTCCGTAAAAAGCATATCAAGGTTTTGGAGTGGCCTAGCCAGTCTCCAGACCTAAACCCTATAGAAAATGTTTGGAGGGAGCTCAAACTCCATGTTTCTCAGTGACAGCCCAGAAACCTGACCGTATATTAAGTTCACATAGAAATTGCATGTGTGTGTGTGCTTACATGTCCAAAATCTACAGTCCAGTAAAAGTATAAAAGAAGTCAAGTTAACCATTGAGAAAAGTAAAGCAGTCCAGGAAATGAACCAACACAACAGAAAGAAATTAAACCCAAAGAGGACTGTAAAGTAAATATGAAGACATTGCTCTACTCACTGATATACAGTGGAAGTTGAAGTACATTACAGTACTCTCTAATATACTTATTTGCACAAGCACAAATATTCACATTTGAAAATATTCAGAGAAGAACATTAACTTAAGTCTGTGTGACTGGAGCTAGATACTCTTGCTACGGTAATATCCTTCCACTAATCTCTTAGGAATGATCTCATAGATGCTCCTACACTTCCAGGCTTTCACTATTGTGTTGCGTTAGCGTCACACTTACTCTGAAACAGCTTCAGAAAGGAAATGATCTCAGACTGATGGGCCAGCCAAAGAAAAGTCTAATGCAGCTAATATAAATGTATGTAACCACAACAAATTTTATTTCATGAATTAATGCTGTGCTAACTTTCTAAATAATTACATACTGTCTTGCTTATGTAATTATCTATAAAAATGAACAAGAGTACAAGTAGAATTCAAGGTTCAAGATGTTTGCTTCTGTTTTAAGCTAGGTGGTAATTTTGTCCAATTTCAAGCATGTAGTTTGCACAGTGCTGTTATAAGATACTTGCTTGCTATATAGCCAGCAACACTGCAACCAGTTCAACACTTAAGAAAATGTGATAGCTAGCCTATGCAGTTGACACCATACTAACTCTGGAAATATAAGCTTCAGGTTGATGGGGTTTTGGCTTGTGTTTGAAACTGGCAAAACTGGTACAGCTATTTAGATGATGTGGTAAAGAGTTCCAGATTGAAGGTTCTCCATATAAGTGCAAACTGACCTAGTGATATCCATATGACAGTAGGATGGATGTTTTTAGATGATCTTGTGGAGCAGTGATGAACCTGAGTTTTGAAAGTCACAATTTGTGCTTTTGTCATCAATGAGAATACCAAGAAATTTAGTGAACTTGAATTCTGGTGGGAACTGGTGGAAGTGTACTGCATGCATTAACATTATTAAAATGTTCATTTGTTAACTTTAAACTAGTGATAAATATTTTTTTTAAAAAACCTGAGTTAATCTGAGAGATTAGTTCGTGGTTGTCTATATAACACTGTCAACATCATCAGCAAATCAAATCAACACTGTGTCTGAAAGTGCTCTTTTCACTATATCCTGCGCTACTTTGGGATTCTGCCATTTTGTAGTGGTGTCAGAAAATAATTTTCAATGCACTCAAACAATACCATAATGCACCACCATAAGTAGGGTACAAGTGAATACCCCAAATGTGCTGCACTGTTTGGTTTGAAGATTGAAATGACAGATTCTGTGGTCAGACATCCATCCATTATTTTATCAGCTTAATCCTGATCAGGGTTGTGGTTATGCCCCTGCCCCCTCACCGGGTGCAGGGTAGGGCATTACAAACTATCCTAGCCAAGACCAGGACAGGGCGCCAATCCATTGCTGGGTGCACACACACACGGACAATTTAGAGTACCCAATTTTACTGACTTCCATGTTTTCGGGTCTTGAACCCAAAACCTCAGCGCCGAGAGGGGAACGTGCCAACCACTAAGCTACCATGCACACCTGAGGCAGTGAGGTAGTATCGGAAACCCTCACGAATTATGCTCCTATAATTTTGTGCTATATAATGATGCATAATTTAAAATGTAGGGTATAGTGATTAGGGGACCATTCTGGACATGGCTATAGAAAATAAGATAACTAAAGGTCATTGACATACAAACCGGATTCCAAAAAAGTTGGGACACTAAACAAATTGTGAATAAAAACTGAATGCAATGATGTGGAGATGGCAAATGTCAATAT
>BRDA01010490.1:16081-40994 GCA_036984385.1 Crenuchus spilurus
TGAGAGAGTGAGTGAGTGTGAGAGAGTGAGTGTGTGTGAGAGTGAGTGAGTGTGAGAATGAGTGAGTGAGTGAGTGTGTGTGAGAGTGAGTGAGTGAGTGAGTGTGAGAGTGAGTGAGTGAGTGAGTGTGTGAGTGAGTGAGTGTGTGAGAGAGTGAGTGAGTGAGTGAGTGTGAGAGTGTGTGAGTGAGTGTGTGTGAGTGTGAGTGAGTGAGTGAGTGTGTGAGAGTGAGTGTGTGTGTAAGAGTGAGTGTGTGTGAGAGAGTGAGTGAGTGTGCGTGAGTGAGAGAGAGAGTGTGTGTGAGAATGAGTGAGTGAGTGAGTGTGAGAATGAGTGAGTGAGTGTGAGAATGTGTGAGTGAGTGTGTGTGTGAGAGAGTGAGTGAGAGTGTGAGTGAGAGAGTGAGTGAGTATATATCTATAAATATATCTTCCTGACAGTCACAGTTGATAAGAATCAAAAGTTCCCATGAAATTCCATAGGAAATTAATGTGGGTCATTTTTGACCCACTTGCGGAAGTTTGGGGTAGTAATTGAAAAAAATTCAATTTCTTAAAATGTATAAAAGGTAAAACAAAAAATTATAAATTATAAAAACTTTTCATTACAAAGATATTACATAAAAATGACCTCACCGGGTCAAAAAAGACCCACTTATGCATCTAAGGGTTAAGTTTGAGTAAATTACTACTCAACATTAAAACAGGAAATTACATTTTTGAAATATGTCACTTTAGATTAAACTTTTTGCCAATGTGATTGCACACAATGAAAATTGACCTCCACATTTAAGTGAAACACACACACACACTAGTGAACACACTAGGCTGTGTGAACATGTGCCTGAAGGGGTTGGCAGCCCTATCCACGATGCCCGGGGAACAGTTGGGGGTTAGGCGCCTTGCTCAAGGGCATTTCAGTCATGACCTGCCCGGGGATCAAATCGGCAACCTTCAAGTCACAAGACCAGATCCCTAATCACCAGACCACGACTGCCGCGTGCGATAATTATTAAATATATTTTAATTAAATTAACTTTTTCAGAATATTCTAGTTTTTTGGAAATGCAAGCATTTATACACTGGGACTTATGAAACTCTCTTCTGGAACTCACCCTCGAGTTTCTTGGCCAGGCTGCGAGTAAAGAGCACATTGGCCAGTTTACTCTGACTGTAAGCTTTTGACTGATCATAACTCTTCTCACTGTTGAGGTCATCTAAATTGATTGTCCCCCACTTATGTGCCATGGATGACACATTGATGATCCGAGATGGAGCTGATCTTTTAATGAGGTCCAGTAACAGGAATGTCAACAGGAAGTGACCTGAGAAATCACATGAAATGAGTTTTCTGAGAGTATTTCAGAAATCTTTATGTCAAAGTCCTCTAAAGCACTCGACCTTACCCATGTGGTTGACCCCAATTTGCATCTCAAAACCATCTGCAGTTTTGCCATAAGGACATACCATCACTCCGGCATTGTTAATAAGGATGTTGACTTCTTTCTCTTCTAAGAAGAAAAAAAAAATTATTGAGTATAAGTCACATACACTGTCTGTCCAGATGTTTGCAGACGCTCCTACTAATGAATGTATTCAGCTACTTTGCATCCTTTGCTGACAAAGATGTACTAATGCACACACAGCTTGTCTAGTACCTGTAGAGAAAGAAGTACGGCCAATAGAATAGGACTCTCTGGAGCAGATAAACTGGCATCATGTCTAATGCCAGGCAAGGGTTAGAGGGTTATAAAATCCCCCAGCACTGAGCTGTGGAGAAGGAACTATATTCCCTGCTCGATCAAGTACTTTTGGGATGAGTTGGGAAGTTGGGGATGAAGTGCATTGATGACCATCCAACATCCTGATCTCACCAACAGCTCTTGTTGCTGAATGCAATTAAATCCTCACAGCAATGCTCCAAAATCTAGTAGAAAGGTGTAAGACAGAGTTTCCACAAGCAGAAGGTCTGTCTAAATATGTTTGTCTTACCAGTATTGATAGTCTCTGCAAATTCCCTGATTGATTTCAATTCAGCCAGGTCTAGTTTCTTGGTGACCACATTTTGATTTCCAGATGCCTCGATGACCTCTTTCAAAGCTGCATCAGCTTTCTCCATGTCCCTACAAGCCATGATGACCCGTGCTCCTGGAAATGGGATTTTATTAACTGACTTTATGCAAAGGTTTCTTCAGATTTACAGCACGACAATTTAATTATAGAACAAATCACATGCAGAAAGGGTGCTTTTTGAAATAAATAGAAAGGAAAACATAAAAATGTTCAAATGCAAGACAACTGTACTGCAACTTGATGGTAGATAGTGAACTTCATTAAGATATTCCAAACCCATAATATAACTGCATTAATAATAATAATCATCATACATAGCTTACCTCTCTTTGCCAAATCAATGGCAGTTTCTTTACCAATTCCTGTATTGGCTCCAGTAATCACAACTGTTTTGCCATCCAGTTTTGCATCAGAAGACCATGATCGAAAAAGGTTTCTTGGGAAAATACAAGCAATTGTGTTTCTGTGTCATAATTGTGTTGAATTATGGCCATACATGAGCACAGAGGTTTACATTAAAACTATTAATGTAGAGTAAACATAAAAGGTTTACATTAAAACTATTTTGTTAAAAAAAAAAAAAAAAAACACGAAGAAATCAACCCACAGGAAAAAATCATATATGACAATATAATACCTCTCAATATACACCACATATGTGCATACATATATTGGTAAAATATGTTACATATATGTAAAAAAAAAGGCCACTATTGTATGTGTCACAGATATGTTGCCATACAATCACGTATGACATGTATGATAACCACATATATGTCAAATTAGATAAATCCATATATAGATCATATATAGTCATAGAATTGGTTTGAATATATTCTTGTCTCATTTATGGCACACACACACACACAAACACACACACAATTACATACTAGTACATCTCAAAAATAATTTCTGGTCATAATTTAAATTAAAAAGGTAAACTTACATATATTTTACATTCATTACACAAAGTGACATATTTCAAAACGTTTGTTTAAATGTTGATCAGTATGACTTATAAGATGTAGTTAAGTAGTTAATGTAGTGAATGTAAACATTAGATCTGCCCTTTCCATCCACTCTCTGAAACCAAATTATGAATTAATCTATAAAAAAGGAAAATAGAAAACAGCAAAGAATATTGTATGGTTTTCCCAAGAATATAAAAAAATGAAAATAATTAAAATTCAATCACTTGTGCATTTCCAAATTTGAATTTGATGAAAAGGTTTATATCCTATATTTATATGTTCTATTTTTTGCATTCAATATATGTAAAGTAACATATTTCAGTCCTTTTTTGTTTTATTGTTGATCAGTATGACGTACGTCCTGAAAATCAGAAATCCAGAATCTCAGATTATTAAAATCTTTCACTGGGTAAAATTACTATTCACACAACATCAACATTAAGAGAGCCTTGAAATGTCACTTTATGTGTAATGATTACAGCATATGACAGTTTACCCCTTTAAATTAAACAATGAACAGAAAATGAACGTCTAAAAAATATATTCTCATTTCAGCAGGTGTTTTAGTGTGATCATTGGTTCTCTCTTCCTGCTTTCCCTTAAAAGTAAGCATGTGCGTCAACAGGCTCCAGTGTAAAAGTACAGAGAAAACACAAATTCACGATCCTACCTCAGTCCCTGCATACTGACGTCTTGTATAAAACAGAAATAATATAATACAATTTAATGCAAAAAATAATAACACAAAAACTCGCGTTTAGTTACTACTCCACCCAGCCAGCGTGAGGGACGTAAACCGGAAACTGGCGATTCCTTCTTATTCATTGGCTGGAGCCGAGTCCTTCCCCTCATTCATTGGCTGGAGCTGAGTTCTTCCCTTCATTCATTGGCAAGAGTGGTTTTAAAATTACTCATTTATAAAGTATAAACAGAGTTGATTTTAAACGTTTCGGTTTAGTGTTTACATCTCACTGTGAGGAGAAAGAGTCCATTTGTGTCAATTATTAGTCTCAAAACCAGGAACGAGAATATATAATGTTCAACACAAGAGGGCAGTGTATATTCACGTATCCCACCACGTCCTTGTGTCTAGTCATTGTCCATTTGATCAGCTTCACTGGCCATATAGGTGAACTTTGTAGTTCTACAACTACACACTGCAGTCTATCTGTTTCTCATTATAGTTTGTTAACCTCTTAACACTGGAATGACAATGGGATGGAGGTGGTGTGCTGTACTGGTAGATGTGGATCAGGCACAGCTGCTGAAGGTTTTAAATACTATGTGCACTCATTGTCAACTCTACTAGATACACTTACTTTGTTGGTCCACCTTGTAGATGTAGTCAGAACAATTAATCTCTTATAGAACAGGGATTACAGTTGGCTAGTTTTTGTTTGTGGAATAATGTTAAAAACATTGGCAGCTCTGCAGTCTCTGATCCACATCAGTGACACTGTAGTGCTGATAATCTACCACCAAAATAATACCTGCTCTGTGATGGTCCTGATCATTGAAGAACAGGGTGAAAGGATGCTAACAATGTATACAGAGAAACAGATGGACTACAGTCAGTAATTGTAGAACTATAAAGTGCAGCTTTATGGTCAGTGAAGCTGATAAAATAGACTAGTTTTATTCAAGAAGATTGTGTTAATGTTATGGCTGATCGGTGTAGACCATTTATAGTAACTTGTTTTCTTCAAGTTGCAGTTTCCTCTGAATGTTTTTAAATTCTTTGTGCCTTATTAATGCTTACATTATTGGTCGCAAAACCAGTTTGTAAAAGCAACAAGCTTATTCTGCGGCACAAAGAAAACTGAACAAACCTGATTGTCAGAGTTGTAAGCAAGTAATCACAATCTTTAAAAGCCATAGTAGCTTTCAGTGCACCTAAAACAGTCTATTAAAATTCAACAAAAACCTACATCCACTTTAAAAATTCATAAGACATATACTGCTTGTGGACAAGTAGCACACATCACATGATTTTGCAATACATCCTCAATGTTCTGTACTTTACTTTAGTACTCTAGTTTATAATGGCATATGAAAAAAATCATACAAACATGCAGAATATGCTCTTTATTTCTCTTAAAGGAAAACGAGGCGACAAAGATGCTGGCATTGGTTGAAAAAAAAAAAAAAAAACTTTGGCTATCCTTTGAAATGTTAGTAAAAGCAATAGCTTCTACTCCTCAAACACGACAAATGGTACATTTCCATCACAAATGAAAGAAGAAAAAAGGTACTAAATTTGGCTCAAATTAGCACAGAACATGCATGTTGGAGAAAAACGTAACTCGGCTACAGTATCAACACTGATGTGGTGGTCAACAGTTCACATTACTAGTTGGAAAATAGGGACACAGTGAGAAACAGTCACACGGAAACTTCATGGGGAAAAATGTACTCTGTGCTTTCCTCAGTATTGACCAACCTGGAGAGGCACATATTTGTTTTCCAAAAATATGTATATTCAGGGTATTATCAGAGGACTCACTAGAGAGCTTCAACCAAGGCACTTAAAGTGTGTCAGAGAACATGAAAATCACAGGCAACTAGAACAGAGATGCAACCACACAGATTGCTGGAACATGTAACATTCTGAGGAGCTTGGAGTGAGGTAGGTTTTACATACGACATACAAAAATGATTTTGTATCATATTTGGTAACAAGAACAAGAGCACAGACATGGGTGAGAAACCGGTAATGTTTCTGGCAGGTATATTTTAATGGTGTCCGTACCCTGAGTTGTGTTAACAGTTTAAGGGATGGCTGAGTCAGTCAATCTGTGGAAGTGACAGGTCTGGTAACAAATGCCCGTGTTCATCCAATGATGTCAAATGCCAGTCACCATTTAGTAGCTCTCCTGTGGGGAAGATTTAAAACATTTTTTATAAACCTGAAATAATCACCAAACTTCAGACCTGACAGCCTCGAAAATATCATTTGCATAGCAACTCAACTCAACCCCCGCCCCCTGAGCCAATGAACGCACTTTCGCTATGCAATGCAATAGTTGCAATGGTGCAGCACAAACATGGGGATTAAACAAGTTTGAAGCTTAAAAAACAATAACATAATGAAGATTAACCGATGGAACCAAAACAAGTTGTTACTTTTGTTTGGAGGCTATTTTTGACACTTGCAGGCAACATTTTTATTTTTCAACTTGATCAGTATGGCTTCTAATTCATGAAAATAAGCAATTCAGAAGATCAAATTATTATAATTTCATTTTGAGTTTAGTTAAATTGCTCCTGTATGGCCGAGTGGCTCAGCAGTCAGCAGGCTAAGACGCTGACACTATGACCAGAGGATCGCGAGTTCAAATCCCGGTCATGCTTTTTGCCATCAACAGCCGGGGCCCAAGAGAACAAAAAATTGGCAGTGTTCTCTCTGGGCAGGTAGATGGCGCTCTCTCCCCTCATCACTCTCACATTGCAATGTCCGCTGGCTCGGGCGTCGTACTGATTGTTCCATTCAAAACTAGAGACCCTGCACTCTCCTCTAGGCGTGTTGGTTCCCCAGGGACGGTGTATCAAGCCGTAGCTCAAAAAGAGGCGGTGGCAACGGAGGAGGCGTGTGCATGTCTTCACCCTCCTCGAGTCAGGGACAGTGCAAAGAGATAGGGAGAGCCTAATGGGTTGGGTTAATTGGCGACTACCACACTGGGAAAGGGAGAAAACTGGCAAAAATGAAAAAAAAAAATTACTCTTCTGTAATGAGCAGGTAAGTTCCAGTACGCCAACAATATCAAACAACATATGAATAACTAAAGAACAGCCATCACAACCAAATAAAAGCATGTTACAGATTGAGCTCTCACCAGTTAAGGTGCAGCCTCCGTCTCCTCCTCTTCATCAGGGTTGGTGGAGTGGAACTCTGCCACATACAGGCTCTTATCAATGGAGCCAGGAATAGGCTTAATGTCGGTTATCAGCTGGTCCTCAATGGTCTTCAGACTGAAACGATCCTCTGATGTGATGAGATTAATGGCTAGACCCAGGTGCCCATACCTGCCTACAGAGACAACGCAGGATATTCTACAAATGCTGATCTCCATCACACTGAACAACAAATTCAGAATAAATTGAGATTTCCAAATGTAGTTTATATACTGTGTACAACCAAGTTTATGTACTGGTTAGCTAGCAAACCATTATGAAAGCAAGGTAAAATATGCCTGTTAAAAGCACTGTTGCATGCCTTGTAGTAGAGTTTTACAAAAGGAGAATTCCTCTCAATTCTTAGACATTTTTCCCCATGATAACCATACTGATTTCGCTGTTTATTTTCATTTGTCTCTAAAACTGTTTCATTTAACATTAAACATTAACAAAAGCTGAAAAGAAAATCAAACAAAAAGTTATACAGAATTTTGATACTGTCTGTACAAGAAGTACAAGACACATCACCAATAAAATGTGTTTACCTTTTATTCCCATTCATATTTAAAACTGAAAACAAAAATTACTACATCCACGTACTTTGTTCTTGATAGCCCAAAAGCACACATATACCACCACTTCCCCAACCCAAAGTTTGTGATCTTCTCAACCTCAGTGCTAACTATTTGCAGAAAGGTGCTAAAGGAGGTGTAGCAGGGAGGATGAAGGCTTGGGGAGGACATTTTTAAACATGTTATAGAATGTCACACTGTCACCAGTCAGAGGTCCGTTGTCCAACTTTTCAAACACACCTGATCCAATGCGACATCGCAACCAGTGTGTGCCAACAAGAAAAAGTGTGCTGGACAGCAGTTTTCAGGAACTGGAGTTGCCGTCACAGACCATACACTAAAGTCGCATGCACAGCATTTTCATACACATTGTTATTTGTAATACTCAGGACACAATCTATGCAGTCCCATTGCCTCTTGCTATGCTGTAGATAGTAAGCTTGCAGCAGACATTGTAATATATGAGTTTTTCCAACAATAAACGTGATGTATGACTCCTATCCTGATGCACCACATTTGGCGCAGTGTCCCAGACCCACACAAGAACTCAAGGCAGATAGTTTCGGGCTGTGGCGGCAGGGATTTTTCCTTACTGTGATAAAAGAGCAAAGTATCTCTGCAGTTTACCATTTGATGGTTTACAAACATTTCCATAAAATAACCATTGAATAAGTAGGATCAGATTAAAATAAACAGTTTAAGAGAAACAACTCAGAAAAATGAATCAACCTCCATCAACAGTTGTCAGGAATTTGCACAGATGCTGCCCCTCCTTACTCCCTCAATGTTGCACCTTATGCTCACTTTACTGTGTCTTACACTTTGTCTTTTGACTTACATAGGCTCTGCTCCCACACTGCCACACCTCACTAATATGCCTTGCCACAGCTATGCCTTGTTTTTAACCAACCTTGCCTCGGTCTCACCGTAGGGCACCTCACTGCTCTTTGCTGTACCACACCTTGCTCTCATACATCTCAATCTCACATGATTGTGTCTCACTCTGTCTACCTTACCTCCCTCTCAGTGCATCACATCTCACTCTGAAATGGCAGCGCCTTGCTGTGCCACGCCTGTTTCTCACATGGCCATATCTCACTCTGCTTTGGCTTTAAAACAACTTTAAAATCAGCCAGGAAGACATTATTTTAGGAAGGGTACACACAAATGTCTTCTCATTTAACTTTAAAGTGTAAAGATACAGGAGTCCTCTAAAAAGATGGCCGTTTTCAAAATTGTGTTGATTCTTTAATTGTATTCAAAACTTGACTTCATTAATTCAGTGCAGGACACGTACCTGATCTACCAATGCGGTGCAGGTAGGTCTCTGCATTTCTGGGAAAGTCAAAGTTGATGACTACATTGACAGCCTGGATGTCAATTCCTCTTGTAAAAAGATCTGTAAAGTCATATCATACAATTATAAATACAAAAATGATAGTCAGCATACTATGTGAAAATCAGAATGCAGAACACGTCGTTCATACCTGTGCAGACCAAATTACGACACAGACCATTTCTGAAGTCGTGGAACACACGATTTCTGTATTCCTGGAACAGTGAATATATAAGAATGTTGTTATATTAGCAAATGTCACTTGTATTGCAGTTTTTCTTAATAAAAGAGCAATTGTGCTTATTGAAAATTACCTGCATCATTTTTGCATGGATGTAAAAGCAAGAGTAGCCCAACTGTGTGATCTTCTTAGCCAGAAGTTCCACCCTTTGTGTGGAGTTACAGAAGATGATTGATTGATTGATCTGAAGCTAAGAGACAGCACAAGGATAGGTAAGGAAAAATGGAAGATGGTATATTTCTGCAGTGTTGCCTGTAGAGACGTAAAAATCAACTGATTTGTATCAACCAAATAGTTAACAATCCAAATAAGTGTGTGTCTTGTCCAGAACTGTTTGAACAGAAATTCCTGTGTGCTTCTACACTGAAGGTTGCAGAATGCAGCCCAAGACTATTGCAGCTCATCAAATAAAGCCTTACTCATGTATGTTTGTTCACGTTAAAATGTCTTTTTCGCATGGAATTTCTTCATATAATTTCAGTTTGCAGTGTCAAACCAAATCACACTGCATCGTAGTAATTCTGAGGTAGCAATCCTCACACAATTGGCCAAATAATCAATGTAGAATGAAATCATGACAAACGCTGTGATTTACACACTAGCTGCCTGACATTTTTGCAAAGGATAACAGGATAAGCAAGCTGCAACCATGCATCATGTCATTAAAATGCAACGAAAACTGACAACAAATCACAAATAATGGACATTTAAGCTCATTTTCAGATTTTCACGAATGACAAAAATGACTAGAGATGTACCAATAAACCCTCAGCAGCATTTTGCCATGCATCTACAATGAAATTCTTATCCAGTCATTAAGCAGCCAAACCTTAGTGTCCTTGGCCACATGTTAGTTTTCTAAATGTCTGTGGTGTGGCAAACTATGGGGACATCTTTAAAACTCTCCTTTACATGTTCATAGACTCTGGTGTACAGCTGTGTAAGGGCTTTCTCAGTTAGTACCAATTTTGTTAAATTAGTGTTTTTAATTTATAGGCAGAGTATCAGTATGGCAGAGTATTGTGATCCTACACTTGGTTCCAATATAGAAGTCAAAATTCTGGTATTGTGACAGTCTTCATCATGAAACTCACAGTATACAGAATCCAACAGAGTTGAATCATGTGTTACCGTACGAGTTCACCATCACTTTTCTTATTACATTCAAACAAAACACATATCTCTACTTTCTGCAGGTGGGAATTTTGTTAAGAGCCTTAGCAGACATCATACAAGTCTTGCAGGATTTAAATTTTGCCTTCTTGAACAATACCATCTATATCCAATCAAATGCCTTTCTTCAGAGAGCAGTTCTGTATAATAGTTGAACATTATATAAACCTTTCATGAATTCACAGAAGACATTAGAGGACAATATGAAGAGCCAACTTCATAGAAGAAGAATTTCTACTAAAATGAATAGGATGTGACAAATTATAAGTGTACTATGAAGCACAGAAGTATACCAAACACGGACCACAAAAGAGTGAAGGGCTAGCTAGGAGGAGCACAAGAAATACATTTGACTGGAGTTAGGCATAATGTCATCCTACCCTGGAGAAGAGTGTGTTGAGACAGTGCACTTTCTGTCTCTCTGTGACATAAGCGTAGTACTGAGTGATGCCTTTTAGAGTCAACTCTTCCATCAGGTTAATTTCATAGGGCTTTCGGAGATGTTTGGCCTGAAACAGATGAGTTATAAAAAGACAGGAGATAAGTGGATGAAAGAAAAAGCTTGAAGACAAACATTCATTTAGAATGGATTTTTCCATTTCCAATTTTGAGGTAGTAACCACACCATTCCTTAAAAAAAAAAGTGTGTGGCAGCTGTAAATCTGAGCTGAAATTAGGGCTGAAGCTATTGATTATTTTAGTAATCGCGTACTCTACTGAAAAATCAATTCGATTAATCGAGTAATCGGATAAATATTTGCTTTGTTAAAGTGCAATAAAAAAAAATACACAAGAGAAAACAAGACATTTCACTTAATAATGAATGACCAATTGGTTTCCTTTTTTAAATAGGTTATATTTTTTCATTCACAACATACATTTCCAAATTGCAAACATAAATAGAAATAAATAAAACACAAAATATAAATAAATACCACAAGTAAAAAACTAATTAAATTACTTTCAATTTAAGATTTCTTGTAAGTATTAAAAATATAGGGCAATAATCGATAAAAAAGGCATAAACACTGGCTTTATGTTGTGCATGTTAGGTTCTAAACATCTGAACAGGAACAGGTCCATGCACGAACAGTTTCACACATTTCTGCTGCTGCTTTAAACCAATAGCTTCAGGAGAATTAAACACTAGAATTCCCAAACTGACAAAAATATTTGTCGTCTCTCTCACCCGCGCTGGAATGCTGGAGCCATTAAGGAAAAGGCCTCCGTGTGTGTGTGTGTGTTCCTTTTAAAGGCGCATTTGACTGCAATGCAGGAACGTGAGCATGTGAACATGCTCAGGGCTTAGGCTTGCCCTCTTTTTTTGAAGCAGTATTACCTGCAGCTGAAAACAAACGCTTTGATGGCGTGGATGTAGCTGGAATATACAGCAGAGACCTTGCCAGTGTTGGATAGCGCGCTGCATTATTTTCCTGTTGCCGTTTTCTTCTCGCACGTTTGTTGCTCTTTTCCCTCGTCGCTTCCATATTCCCACTTCTCAACTAAAAATCTCCTCGCCGCCTCCTCCTTCCTGTGCGTGGGTGACGTAAGCGTGGTGTGCCACATTAAAAGTCGTCAGTGCGAAATACCGTGCTGAGTTTTAAAATTAAATAAACAATTACTCGAGGCACAGAAAATTACTCGAGTAATCGTTTCACCCCTAGCTGAAATACATTTATACGGTCTCACCAAGACATTAGAACTAAATGGGACAAATTATGTTCGATGAGCAAGATTATACTGCTAAAGAAATGCTTCATATTATAGAATATGAATCATGCAGTGGGAGGGAAATGTGATGTCTGTGAATGTGTGAGAATTCAGTGCTGGAAAAACGGCTCGGTGATCACGTGGAAGTGGGAAAAAAAATTATTTAACCCCCCTCCCCTCTAAAGTTAGGGTACATAAATTATTCAAGGCCACAGATTATTTGCATATATATGGTATATACTGGCCATGTGCATTTGTGGACAATTTCAAACTGAGTTACCAAATTCTTAACCAAATTTTGTTCAAGATTAACAGATTCTCTCAATTGGTTCAGATCGGTTTTCATTCCAAATTTTTATCTTACCATAAATGTTTGCACACTGATGGGGAAGGTAGCCGAGTAGAGCAAAATCTGACGATTCTTGTCCAGAAAGCCAATGATGTCCTCAATGAGCAAGACAAAGTCCTGAGACAGCAACTTATCTGCCTACGGAGAGAATCATAACACTGATTTGATTCCTATGATGAAGGTTTTATGTCCTGAAATAAATTGTGAACTTTGATGAGATTCTAGGAAATCTAATATAATAAACTAATCACTAATCTTAGCACAGATGTAAACTCGGAGACTAGCTAGAGTACATTTTTGGGGTTTTCTTACTTGCCAATACAATCACTTAAACTCAGAAGCTTATTAGTTAGATCAGCTGTGTTGATAGCAGTACAAACACAAAAATGTGTGGGGGAGTATCAAGGACAAGGGTTGGGAACCATTCACCCAGAGTATCCATTTCAGTGCTGCTGAGCAGTGTCTGAAAATAAGGCTATTTTACATCCTTATAGCTCAGAATCCAATGACCATTCCAGTAGGTCCACTTTGATTTGAAATAATATGAATGATGACTGTGAAAAAGCATCCTGATTACTGCCAAAAGACCAAGACATTTTACTTACCACAATTCTGAACAAGATATTATTATACATACATACACATTATACTTATATAGCGCCTTTCTAGACACCCAAGGTCGCTTTACAACCAACACACTTCATATACACACACTCCGGTGAGAAGCGGCAGCCAGTCGCGCACAGCGTACTCTCAACCGGAAACAACCGTCCACCTGGAGGACTGCATCGAGCACTAGGGGGATCACCCAGGACAGAGTGCCAACCATATCTGGGCATACATACATACATACATACATTCATTCACACACACACCAGGGTAATTTTAGAGTATCCAATTCACCTGATCTCCATGTTTTTGGACTGTGGGAGGAAACCGGAGTCCCCGGAGGAAACCCACGCGGACACAGGGAGAACATGGAAACTCCGCTCAGATGCAGACTTGAACTCAAGACCTCAGCGCTGAGAGGCGAACGTGCTAACCACTAAGCCACACAATTATGCCATTGGTATTCAAGACTGGAAGCTACTGCCAGTATCTTCCTACACTTTGAGATAGTCCTAATTTTTACAAGGCATGTTCAAGCCTAAGGAATAGATGGAATGTGTTACCAAATTCTCAGTTCATGGTCCAATTCATTTGTAATATCCCAGAATTTATGAAATATATTACATTTAACTACAATTACTTTAGGTGAAAAGTAATAATCAACATCACACTAACCTCATCCATTACCATCATTTGCACTTTGTCAACTTTAGCCACACCTTTCCTTATGAGATCCAGGATCCTGCCTGGGGTGGCTATCACAACATGTACTAGTGGGGAAAAAAAGGCAATGATAGAAAAAATGTGATAATGCATATAGCACATATAGAAGCATGTGAACTGCTAATTTGTTACAATTGTTTTCACACTGCAGTTATCCGACATTGTATTTACCCGTCTCATCCAAACGCATAATGTCATCTTTCAGGCTAGTACCCCCAGTAGTAGCCATGGTCTTTACACCATCCAGATGTTTGCTCATACTGATACTTATTTGGCTCACCTGTAGAGCCAATTCACGAGTGGGCACCATTACTATTGCTAGAGAATGAGAACAAAATAGAGATTGTGAGAAAACAAGAAAGGAGACACTGCTAAAAATCTTTATCAGTGAAGATCAACACATCTTTAAATATACTGTACTTTCAGGTTAAAAAAAACACCCCACACACAGACCACCACCTAGCTTTAACAAATATGAATATTCAGAACAACCTATTATTTTAGACATTTTCTTGTTGTATTTTTCTGTCATTAACCACACACTCTCTACCAGATTTAAAGTATGCAGCATCACAAAGAGTGATATTACAGTTAATTAACAGTTTTGTGAGGCCAGACCTGATACTTTTACAGTGGCTTCAAGAAAATTGGAAAAACACTACAAACGACAGACAAAATCCAATGACAAATATAACCTCACCTTGTATGTGATCCTTTTTTAAGTCTATCCTCTCTAGGAGAGGAATGAGGTAGGCACCGCTCTTCCCTGTGCCATTCTTGGCCCGGGCTAGAATGTCTCTCCCTGAAAGGGCAATAGGAATGCTCTCCTCCTTTGAATATAAAAGTGTGTTGGGCAAAGAAATATACTATTAACAAATAGAAGATCGATATATCCCAAAACATTCAACGTTTCAGAGAGGAAGCCAAACTATATGAATATTGTTTCAAGGCATTCCTTTTTGTCTCTGTGATTGTGAAACATGGGGGATATCAGTAGAGAACAATAGTGATATCACTTAGCCTGGGAGATATTTTAAAATAATTAACACCATATTGGGTAATTAAAATAATAATAATTCTGGTCCCTCTCCAACTGCCCCAATCGCTGATACATCAGTGGGCAGTCAACAAGCTCAGAGGAAAATACAAGATTCTCAGCTCTGATGGATCGGCTGGCAGACTCCTGAGCCAACAGACATGGTATTGTGTAGTGACGGAGAGGGAGAGCCATCTACCCACCCACAGAGAGCACAGTCAAAATCTGTGGACGGCAAGCAGCACGACTGAGATTCGAACTAATGATCTTCTGATCATAGCATCAATGCCTTAGTCTGCTGCTGTTCCTCTGTACCCGATTACCAAATTGAGTACCGAAATGTTTTGATACTTTCAATTATTGGTGCGACTCTAGTCCAAAGTCATGTAAGGATGTTGTGTATACAAAAAGGAATAGGTATTTTCAGACATTCTAAATAATCTCCACCTTTTAAATCTCATCATCATATTTGTCAATCAATGGTAAGATCTAATTACATCTCTCTGTTGCTCAGGCATAGGTGCCACTGAAATATTTACATTACCTAAATGCTGACAATTAAATAGTTGCCATCCCTCCAGAAAAATAAATTTACTCTTAAGAAGAAATCATACTTTGTCATTGGACCAAAGGACAGCTCAATATAATTAAAGTCCCAATTCAGTTATTAACTGTTCACATAATTATGGACTCAAGTAGATTCTATAAGTGGCACTTAAACATCTCAAATTATAAAAGCAGCAATGTACAATAGACACTGCAATATACACAAAATCTTAAGGATTAAATGATTTAGCATCCCTGTTTAGTTTAAACAGACTGGTGTACCTGAATTGGAGAGGGCTTCTCCCAACCCATTTCAAAGATGCCCATCAGCAATTCACGTTTGAGGCAATAGTCTTCAAACTCATTCCCCTTGGTTGAGGTAACATCCTGAAAAACACAGACTTGAAGTTTAAATGTGAAAGTTTGAAGATGCATTAAATAATGGCAAAATGCAAGTTTAGAATATTTTTCTGATGGATTGACATTCAACATCATCCTTAATAAATACTAAAATATACTGAACAAAATGCTCTATGAATTTGTGCACCAATGTTAAAAGATGATCATGGAACACAATGTAATGTATCCGCTTAAAGAAAAATGTATTTGTCGATTTGTTTTAGTTAATTAATTTGCAATGACTGGGTTATTACATGCTGCGCAGTTTTAAAGTATGAACAGATGTGCATAATGACAAATTTGAAACAATATCCTGTTAAATGTTTTCACAAATGTAAATAACTGGCAATACATTTTAAAGCATGCAGACCCAAGCATAAGCACTCTGGAAAAAAATGTATATCCCTGAAGTGATACAAGTAATTACAAAATGTTTAACTTTTACTGAAAAAATTAAGACAAATTAAATCGAAGTATAAACACATACACTTTCTCACAATAACAATCAATACTTCATGTACTGTACAGCGGTAAAACGCACAATAACTACAGCAGGATTTCCATCCATTCCTTTTTATGTCTTTACATTAGGAAGGGGTATAAATGTCAATATTGCTTATGACAAAATATGACAAAACTGATGGAAATGTTTTTTTTTTTTAATAAATCACGACATATGGAGTCAACAGTCATGGGTACATTCTACCTGATCAGACCAAAACAGCTGTTAGTTGCACTTTCTAATATAAGGTGGATGTAGTTGGGGTAACTTTGGAGGCTTCAGCACTCATAACGCGGGCCATTGCTTATCCTGCCCGACATCTCTTAGCTGAGGTAACACAGCCATGTGGAGATGGTAAATGAAGAGAACTCTTGCTCTGTAAAAATATAGGAGTTCAATCTCTCTATAAGCTACTACTTGTTTCTATACATGCAGCAGTCAAACAGCAGCCATGCAGAGTTTATGTACACCAATAGTCTGCTTTTTACAGCAAACCATTTTTTGTCATCTAAAGTTTTTCTGCACAGCCATAGTTTATGAAAATATGACTTAATTCACATTTGTCTCATGCCGAATATACATACTTGTGCACATATGTTTAAAAAAAAAAAAAAAAAAAAAAAAAAAAAAAAAAAAAAAAAAAAAAAAAAAAAATTGGATATTGTATTTAAAAACAGTTGTGCGTGTGTGATAGTAGAGCACAGAATCAAGAATGATGTTTTAACTTACAGATGTTTTCATTCTCATGTCTTTTGGTGGGAGCTGCAGGTTCTTTTTCCAGTCATCTCCAAATCTGGACAAAGGGCTTGAGTAAGTTATTTTCAGGACCAATAACAAATACAAATAACTACTAAGACTGTAAACTGAAATAATGAACATTTAAATATTAATTACATAATCAAATGCATTACTAGTATCTTAAACTGTAGAAGATTAAAAAAAACTAATTGTACAAATTATTTTCACAATTACCTTAAACTACCACTGTTCTCGGGTATGCTGCTTCCTTTATGAGGGGCACCGAGTGGTTTTCCTGGTTGTGCCGAGATACTGGCCGATCCTGATTGGAGGCCCATTGGCCTGGGCTGCCCATTCTGTATGTTCAGTCCCACAATAGAAGCAAAGAGCTCTGTTCTTGCAGTGGCCATTGCTGTAGTAACTTAACAGTTGGTGGGTTCCCACAGGTTTCTCTTCTAGGTTGTTGTCTTTATCCTTGTTCTTTAACTATGTCAATCAATGTTGATGCTCTACTACAGTTTTTTGTACCTCTCTAGTTTGTGTGTGCAGACCTCTTGAAAAGAAGAGGGGCATACACATGAAAATAGCTTATAACAAAACTCTCCCAAAAGAGAAGAAAATTGTATTTATATAAATAAATATAATGAGCTGCCAAGGTCAATATACGAAATTTAAATCTGTCTTATAAACTTAATGGGAAAGCACAAATATGCTTTAGTTTCTGAAATTATTCTTTGTTATAAACTGTATTTTCTTACTATGTCTGACTCATGAGTTATAGTGCTGTCAGAATTACTTCTGAAATTAAGGATTAAGAGCCTTTTATATTCATTCTACTTTCAGGTAATGGTCCTCAGGACTTTCCTAAAATTCTTGTTATTTCCTTTTCCCTGTGAGGAATTTCAAACCAAGTTGTTCTTACTGAACCAACAGAGTGTGGACTGTGAAAGAGAATTTCAGTCAAAAGGTCAATATAGAATTATTCCAGATTTGCTTTTATCAGTCCCCCGTTGCCTCGGTCTTGCTGGCTCCCTGACCAATTCAGTGAAAGGAATCTTGGAAATCTGCCACCTTAAAAAATGGAATAAAGTGTTAGGTATTGTTCACATAAACAGTTACAACTGACATTACATACTGACAACATTTTTCTAGTCAGAAAAACAACACTACTTGGAGATAAATTTTGCACATATATCCTCTAACTGGAAGACATAAGGAAGGACTGATCTTTAACTATTAGATGTCTGCCTCCATTCTAAATACATACCCAGTTGTGCACAAGGGTGCCACGACCAGTCTCTAAGGTTAACTTAGAAAGGTGTGTTGCTTTTCTGATTTTATGTATATTTTATAAACAATTTTGGATTTGTTTAGATATACAATTTTAAACAACTTATATGGATAAAATTTGATTTCAACTTTTAAAAACGTCTTCCCCGCAGGTCACAATTAGCCTTACAAAATAGGTCCAACTACAGGACATTTCACTGCATTTCCTTTGGTTAGTTTGATGTTGGACCAATCTGTATTACTTGCACTAGTATCACAGATGTAATAATAATGTAGCAGATTTAAGAGGGGTGCATTTTCTGGCAGATGGACTGCCTTAAATTGCATCGTCAATACCTAAGGACGAAATACTTTAAATCCCACATTTTTGTGACCAACATGTTAGACCTCTGCAATTTCTGTGAATGCAATAAGAACATTGCCAGATTTGAGAGAGAATGCATTTCCTAGCAAACTAACCATCACAATAAAGAAGAGGGTCCTTCTCCTAGGCACCCTACATCACTAGTGTCTGCTTCACTTCACGGATGGATTAAATGCAGAAAACCTGTCAGTCTCAGTATGAGACATAACATTACCGAAATGTCTGTATCCTCGCAGAACCCAACACAACAAGCATGTATGAAAGTACAACGATTATTGAAAGACGCTATTTAAAAATGAAACTATAATCAAGGTTGTTGTAGTTATTCTGTTTTATTTTACAATAGATCAGGAAGAAGGGAAGCGAAGAGCAGCCAGCAGAGGATGATTTGGCGAAGAGTAAAAAAGTCGATATTTTCATGTGAGGATCGTTTAAAAAAAAGCTCAGGACCTGAAGTATCGACATGCAGATTTGATATATGCACGTAGACACAGGATTGATGTGTGTTTAAATGGAATTTGTTGATATTTGAAGTCGAAACCGAGGTTCGTTTATGGTCTCGAGACTGGACTCGAGTAACAACACCAGTCAAAACTTCATGGCAACTTAAACTTGAGACGCAGTGTTAGGCTAATGTCTAATATATCAGACAAATCTGTCGTTTGTCTATCGCACACACAAGAGAAAAATCACAATAATTACATGTTAAAGCTACAAAGTCGTGTTAACACCGTTAAAACAAGTATATACAGATCTTCAGCCGCTGAAGTGAGCTACCTTTAGCTAACAGTTAGGACAGATAACCTAGCAGTTAGCAATATGAAAACAACTCCTCAGATTTTGCCTCGATTCAAGTGTGTTACCTTCTTAATTTGTAGCATTAAAGTCTTCGCCTGTTCCTGAGGAAATCTATGCTGGTATAAACTGTTAAGCTTCACTTTAACGCCGTCCTTTTGTCTTTTCTCAGTTTGATAAAGTAAATATGGCCGCGCATCGAGAAGTTCAACACACCGATGACGCAGTGAAGAGACAGCCAACCAGCGTCATGGATTTTAAATTCTCAACGACAGTCTTCTGCGCAGCAACGGAAAGTTGACTTTAGTTTACTGTAGGAATGAGTAATATCACCGATTTTTATTATTCATGTCATTTTAACAATTTAATAATGTAGCATTATTGCACAAATAGTTTTAATAATAATAATAATAATAATAATAAGAATAAGAATAAGAATAAGAATAATGTATTATTCTTATTCTTATTCTTATTCTTATTCTTATTCTTATTATTATTATTATTATTATTATTATTATTATTATTAAAACTATTTGTGCAATAATGCTACATTATTAAATTGTTAAAATGACATGAATAATCTGTATGCAGAAAGAGGTTAACTGGCTGCTTTCTGTCTTGTACATTTTTTTTTTCTAGTTAAACACCATTTTATACATTCTGAATCATTTCTTTCAGAAATTAGACATTTGCCTGTACAGTGGTAGCTCCCCATTATATTACATAATTGAGAAATATTTCCTGAGATTTCAAATTAAATCCAGGTACAGAACAAGATATATTATGTTTCTTTATATTAGTGTTCATTCATGTGCTTTAAAGATAGGTCGTCTGTTCTTAGCCTGAAATTCTTTAAATTACATTGAAATTACCTGACAGACATAGAGGATTTAGAGGTAGGATTTTGTTCACATCCCCATCTGCTGGACAAAATATGAAATGCTTTAAAACTCAGGCTTTCAATGCAGATATTACTAAAATAGCTGAAACAGTTTGTCTTTTGTCATCAGCCTGCTGTGCAAAGCTTAATTGAAAACCATGTTACCATTCCCATTTGCCTGTTTACTTAGTTTGTTAGAACTTTAGTTTTATCTGAAGGACAGCACATAGATTTTGGTATAATGCAGATATGATCTGATTTTGTACATCAGGTTTTTTTTCTTAATTATTTAATAAAATTGTCTAAAAACACACAGTTATATTGTGACTTGGAATGAATTTGGCCCAGGATGTATAAGCACGTATATGAGCACAGAGCATAAAACCAACATCATGGGCAAAGAACGTGATGTGACTGATGTCCAAATGGGCATGATAATAGGGTCACAGGTGAAGGGTGGTGCCATCTAAGAAGCAACTAACTTTGTGAAATGTTCTTAAGCCTGGGTGTACTGAGAATTGACTTCTCCTACAATTAGTGACTCCAAATGTGCCCCATGTGCCATTGAGGCCAGAGGGGAGTGATGACTCTGACGAGTGGTACAGAGCAATCAACACACCACAGAGGAGCAGTTACCATATTTAATGAACAGGAGCAATGAGGAAAGTATCAGTAATCATCAGTGAGTGAACACTGTAATGTCTGGGCATGCAAAGCAGATGCATGGTTAAAGTGGTCATAATACAAGACAGTACATATTATATATTTTGGAAAAAACAACTTAACTACATATCAAATTTGATATACTTGGTCTTTAAAGCAATAATCCAAATATTTATAGTAGTATTAGTGTTCATTATAAATGTGTACTACAGTTTGTTTTTAAGTGACTTTCCTGTGCCTCTATCACAAAGTGATGGAATTGCAGGTTTTTCTATTATTTCATTTGCAAAATGACCAATTCAATTTAAAAATCTATTATGTTACATCACAGAAAGGTTTGTAAAGTTCCCAAGCAACAAAACATGCTGGACCTTTCGGGCTAATTTTCTGATCATGGTTTCTAAAAGATCTATAGTAAATACATGTGCAATGTAAAACACACTGACAACTGGAAGTTAGGTCCACTCATTCTGAAACATTTGGTGTCAGAGTTTTTAAATGGTGGTTTTATAATTCCCTATGAGCCATTTCAAAGGAGGTCATCAGCATTATATTATTCTGTAAGTCCACAAAGTCCATAATCTTTCATCAGAACTTGTAAACGCAGTGTTATGACGATAAATGGAAGTTTTAACAACATTACACTGACAACTTTTGCAAAAATTAGAATGATTTTGATTATGGTTTTCATCAAGAATTTATGGAAATACCAGCAATTTACTATAATTTGCTGCAAGTAACAAAATAATTTATTCAAGTACCAGAAAAAAAAGTTGTAAATATATGATGTATAATGATAAGTTTAACAAGAAAATACAAGAGACTAGAAAACAGCTAGGAAAAAAAAAACATGAATGTGTAGTTTTTTATTATCATAGTCTCAGGAGAAAAAAAATATATTATATATTTACATTTTCATTTCACAGCTCGTAACTACATAAACAAAAAAGTAATAAATGTCACAATCGTTACGAAGGGACTTTCCACTTCAGTTACTGAAAAGGCATCATTTTCAGTGACCTTAGAATTCTGTCATAATATACTTTCACAATATACATTATACATAGAAAGTATGAATATCATGAAAAGTTCATGTTTGTTCAAAATTTAATTAGAGAAGGTAAACTCATATATATATATATATATATATATATATATATATATATATATATATATATATATATATATATATATATATGTTACATGTAAGTGACATGATTCAAACCTTTTTTTGTTATAATGTTGCTCAGTTTGTTTTACAGCTCATGAAAATCAGAAATCCAGAATCTCAAATTATTAGAATATTTCATTTTGAATATATTACTATTCAAACAGTATAAATACTGTGTTCCTAATATCACGCCACAACCAGAGACAAAGTCTGAACCAGAGACATCAGAAGTGTCTTTCCTAGACTAAGGAGAGAAAAAAACGGGACTGCTACTCAGTGCTCCAAAGTCCTCTGTTCAGATGAAAGTCAATTTAGCATTTAATTTGGAATCAAGGTTCTAGAGTCTGGAGCAAGAGTGCAGAGACAGAATCCAAGTTGTCCAAGTCCAGTGTGAAGCCATGTCATCTGCCAAAGTCAACAGAGACATCTACCAGGAGATTTTAGAGCACTTCATGCTTCCATCTGCTGACAATCTTTATGGAGATGCTGATTTACTTTTCCAGCAGCTGCCACAGCGCCAAACTGTGACTACTGCAGATACTACTACTTCTACTACTGACCATCATATTACTGTGCTAGATTGGCCAGCCAACACATGAGCTATAATCATACTGATCAACATTAAAACAAAATTGGCTTGAATAAACAGGTGCATCTAAAAAATTACAATATTTATTTTTTTTGCAGAAAAGTTAATTTATTTCATGAATTCAATTCAAAAAGTGAAACTCTTATAGATTCATTACATTAAGAGTGATCTATTTTAAGCATTTATTTCTTTTAATATTGCTGATTATGGCCTACAGCCACTGAAAACCCAGAAGTCAATATCTCAAAAAATTAAAATATTATATAAGACCAATTCAAAAACTGATTTTTAATACATAAATGCTGTCCTATTATATAGTATGTACAGTATATGCACTCAGTACTTAATTGGGACACCTTTTGCATGAATTACTGCATCAATGTGGCGTGGCATGGAGGTGATCAGCGTGTGACACTGTTGAGGTGGTATGTCAAGGTTGCTTTGATAGTGGCCTTCAGCTCTTCTACATTGTTGGGTCTGGTGTCTCTCATCTCTCTCTTGACAATAACTCATAGATTCTCTGTGGGGTTTAGGTCAGGTGGTTTATTGGTCAATCAAGCACAATGATACTGTGGTTATTAAACCAGGTATTGATACTTTTGGCAGTGTGGGCAGGTGCCAAGTCCTATTGGATAAGTGAATAATCCATAAAGCTTGTCAGCAGAGGCAGTGGTGGACTTGACCAACACGCAAACCACGCAACTGCTTGGGGCCCTCTGCTGGTCAAAAATGGGTGGCAAAAAAAAAGATTAAAAAAATGCATAATTGTTTTTGTTGTTCCACACTAAAGAAATACCTAAACCATGGGTGTAATTTGGGAGTGGGGGTGGGGGACAGTGTTACGCTATAGGTATTAAAAAGAAACGGGTCGAGCACTAGGACCCAGCAAAAAACTGCCACTCAGCCAGAAGCCTATTTCTTTTTATACCACTCACAAGCTCATTGATTAGCTTTCATGATAATGTGTGATTAGCCGTCACAGCTGTTACTCCATCAAACTTGGACTTGTAAAACAGTGTTTTGCGATTTAGCCCGTAGTCCGTGTTCACCTGACACTGTAAGTTGTTAACATGTATGGTGTTTCTGCCTGTTTCACATCAGTTAGTCATATTTTAATATCAGAGGTTTTATATTAAAATCCATTAACATTAGAATCTGTATATTATTATTATGAATATTAACGTTTAAGTAATGTTTAAAATGTATGTATAAAATTTATATTTATTAATAATTAATAATAATAATTTAATTTATGTTTAAGCCTGTACCGCACCATAACTATAAAAAAAGAATCCGTTCGACCAGGGCCCCCAGACATGACATTGCTTGGGGCCCTAGAACTTCCAAATCCGCCCCTGAGCAGAGGGAAGCATGAAATGCTCTAAAATGTCCTGATAGATGACTTTGGACTTGATACACAATGAAGCAACACCAGCAGATGACATGGCTCCCCAAACCAATGTTGGTCCACTGTGGTATATCAAGTCAAAAGTCAGTGCAGAAGTCTATCAGGACATTTTAGAACACTTCAACCTTCCCTTTGCTGACAAGCTTTATGGAAATATGGATTTCATTTTTCAGCAAGACTTGGCACCTGCCCACACTGCCAAAAGTACCAATACCTTGTTTAATAACCACAGTATCACTGTACTTGATTGGCCAACAAACTCACCTGACCTAAACCCCCATAGAGAAGAGCTATTTTCAAGAGGAAGATGAGAGACACCAGACCCAACAATGCAGATGAGCTGAAGGCCGCTATCAAAGCAACCACCTCAGCAGTGCCACACGCTGAACACCTCCATGCCACACCACACTGATGCAGTAATTCATGCAAAAGGAGCCCTGACCAAGTGCTGAGTGCATATACTGTACATCCTTTTCAGTCGGCAGTTATGTATTTAAAAATAATTATTTGAATTGGTCTTATATAGTATTGTAATTTTTTGAGATACTGACTTTTGGGTTTTCATTAGCTGTAGACCAACGTTAAAAGAAATAAACAGTTGAAATAGACACTGTGTGTAATGAATCTGTATAATATATGAGTTTCACTTTTTTAAATTAACTTTTCGATGTTATTATACTTTTTTGAGATGCAACTCTAAAATAATATGACCTTTTTTATTTAAACTAACTTTTCCATAATATTCAAATTTTCTGATGTATGACTGTATACACATCATTTAATAAACTGATGCTTTTTCACAGCTGTAACATATACAAACCGGATTCCAAAAAAGTTGGGACACTAAACAAATTGTGAATAAAAACTGAATGCAATGATATG
>BRDA01010492.1:22230-32552 GCA_036984385.1 Crenuchus spilurus
TTTCTATTTTAATATGTTCTAAAGATGCTGAACATGGCTTTGGCAATATATGAATATCTGTCATGCTAATAAAGCAACTTTGAATTTGAAAAAAAAAGTGAAAAAGTGTGGGTCTTTATATGTAAGTGATGTAAGTATTTACAATATTATTATAGGAAACTAAAAGCATATAAACTTTATATATTATAGTTAAACATTTGCTTTAATAACCCAAGTGGGAGCAAGATTGTTCCACTAAGGAAAAATGATCTAGGTCAGTGCCACAAGCTTATCAAATCCATTTATTAGGATAAGCTAATGTGATATAATCTGGATAAGAACCAGCTAGTGGCAAATGTGAGGCTCAGCCATTTGGTAGTCATGCAACTAAAAACAATCTGAAAGCTTTCTAGACAGTTCTCACAAAACCCAGCAAGATCTAAACGACGAAGAAAGCAAATCTAAAATGCTAAGACTACAAAACATAGAAACATCCTACAAAACCCAGTAAAGTGACCATGAATGGGAAAAATAAAGTTCAAAGCACAAAAGTAAGCTGTAGAGACAGTACTTTTACAGCTTAAGCTCAGAGACAGCAAAACTACCAAATGATACAAAATATGATGGATGACTATAAAAAAACAAAAACTCCAAAGTTTAAACAGGAAGGTCTGTCCCCTGAAGGTTAGATTCTGTGATATGACTGAACAGTAGTAGTTAGGGACAGGAAACACACTACCACAACAAGGCAAGTGAAGATGTGACAGTAGGAACAGGAGGAGTTAGGGGAGGGACTTCAGGATAGTAATAAAAGAGTAAAGACTCAACACTTCTCTCTGTTTCACCCTCCTCCCCTTTTTCCTTTACTAAAAAAAGTGTCCTACAATAAGCTGAACTAGTTTCCAGTTTGTTCTGAACCCCCTGCTGAGAAGAAGCGCACACACACACACACTCACCGGCTGACAGGGGCTGGGTCGGAGAAGCAGGGACGCTTACGTAACCGAACCAATGGCTGTTACACAACGGTGCATGTTCAACAGTACAGCACATCCAGTCATACCACTTACTTAGACACATTAATACTGGAATATACTGTGTCTGTAAGGACAAACATCACATACTCTGGGCACACATGCCAACATTCACCTGATGTTTCAGATATGGGCTTTTATTTCACATAAAGGCTACACTGACTGATCTGACTCCTCAAAAAATATCAAACAAATGACAAACAAATTGAGAGTGCACCTGTTGTTACTTTAATGTGATTGTGTGCAAAAGGTAATGCAGAGGACTGTTCGAGTTTTAGCTAACCTAACAACTGTGTTGTCTAAAAGAGAAAATAATAATAATAATAATAATAATAATAATATGAATACTAATATTAATAACATATTATTATTATTATTATTATTATTATTAATAACTAACACAAATATGAATACAAATACTAATAATACAGATACGGATACAGATAATGTATATGTATCAATTTATATAGTGTCTTTCTCAAACCCAGTGAGACTTTACAGGGGCGAAAATTATACATTCAAGAAATATAAAAAAGAATGTTTGAGTTTTTGCTAACCTAACAACTGTGTTGCCTAAAAGAGAGAATAATAATAATAATATTTATATATTATTTATAATTATTTATAATTATTATTATTACTTGTATTATTATTATTATTATTATTACTTGTATTATTATTATTATTATTACTTTGTATTACTATTATTATTATTATTATTATTATTATTATTATTATTATTATTATATGAATACTATTAATAAATAATATTAATAATGCAAAAAATATACATTCAAGAAAGTGGTCAGACATAAGATTGGGTTTTAAGATGAGTCTTGAAGGAGGATAGAGTGGAGCACTCTCTGGGTGACTGTGGTAAGGTATTCCAAAGTTTGGGGGCCATGACACTGAAGGATCTTCCCCCTATCGTGACCATTTTAAACTTGGGGACAATTAAATAAGCAGAATTAGAGAACATAAGTGTTCAGGAAGGACAGTGATGTAAGTTTGAAGTGCCTAGTCATTTAAGGAAACAGTCTCAAATCACTTCTCCACAAACAGTTTCACTTTCAGAGCTAGTCCTTATACACATTCTTACCTCCTCATGTCCCAAGGGTCCGTATGTGGGAGCACACTAGAGTTCTCCACACTTAGAGCTACGCAGCTTATACTAGTATATAAGTTTCAAAGCAGTTACTGAATAAGCAGTTTAAGCAGTTACCGTAATATCTTATTATTAATGTGTTAATAATCACAGGCATGGGCTTGAATATTTTTAGTCTTGGATGGTAACTACATTCCTTACATTCATTTTCAACGATTCCTCAGCATTAACGCTCGGTTCAACATGCCCGCTCAGGCGTTATGAAAGCGTGTGCCATGCAGCTGTGCTGAGGCTAGGAATTGGGCCAGTGTGTCACAGACAGGCCAGAGTGCGGTGCAGCCCGGCGGACGTGAGTGCTGAAACGCTCCTGTGACGCTTCTATGACCTGACCCGGACATTGTGTAACCTGCTCCTTCCAGAAGAGACAGGAGGGTTCTCGCCACATGGCCCTGCTGCACCTTACACAAATCAACAATGCTCTCATGTTTGGAGAGGCAGCAGGCATTTGTTTTGGGATTTAAACATCTGTTTGAGTTTTAAAGACTCATCCAAGTGAAGGAAGGAAGACTGAAGTCATTTGCTATGAGAAGAAAGAGGGAGCGTGAGGAACAGGAGCAGCACCTTAGGCTCAACATGGACCCACAAATCTGCACCTCATGTAACCTTATGAAGAAACATTTGGGTGTTCTCTTTAGTTGAGGAGCACAATTAAGTGAAAACATTAAACAGAGCTTCAAATGCTCTGCTTGATCATAAGGTTTCACCTTCCGGGACGGGTGCCTTGCCAGGCTGGAGACGGTAGCTCACTAAATGTTCATTTGAGCTTCAGAAAACAAAAGGAGAGACAACACTGGTAGCGAGAGTCTTCAATAAGTGTCTTCTAGTCACTTCAAATTCCACAAGAGTCGACTTCTCTAGAATAGTGAAGCAGAGATTAAATGTACTCCAAGCAAATGTCATTATTATTACATTAAACGTTTTGTCAATGTGATCACACGCAAGAATTTGACCTCCATATTTAACTCATCTGAGCAGTGAAACACACACACTACTGAACACATCAGGCTGTGAGAACATGTGCCCGAAGTGGTGGGCAGTGCTATCCATGGTGTCAAGGGAGCAGTTTGGGGTTAAATGCCTTGCTCACAGGCATCATGACCTGCCCGGGAATTGAACCGATGACCTTCCAGTCACAAGACCAGATCCCTAATCCACCAGACCACATATGTAATATATATATACAGTGGTAACCCTACTTTTTAAGTTTTTTTTAAGTTTAATCTGTGCAGGAGCCGAGCTCGTTAGCTGGTTTGCTCGTTAGCTGGTTAGCTCGTTAGCTGGATGCATTTTCCCCATAAGAATACATGTAAAACTGATTAATCCGTGTCAGCCGGCCAATATACAGTATACTTTAATATGTAAATAATGTGTTTATATGGGGTTTTTAAAACATAAACGAGACGACGGTGCTCGTGTAGGCTGGTGGCTAAGGAGGACAGGAGGACGGGTGTACGTGTATGGCATGGTTACACTTATCATATGAAAAGTAAAAGTAAAATGTATCTAACTTTCTTGTTCACTACCTTTTGCTGTCTTTGTGTCACTTTCACTAGCACTTTCACTTTCACTGGACAGCGGTCAAAGGTCATGACTGACCTCTTCTTCTACACTAGCATCTAGGGGATGCTACGACCGCCGCGCCCCTAGCGGTTGGCATACATGAACTAATTTAGGCTACTCGTTACTTGGAATTTTACTCGTTACCTGGAACAAAAATATTCCGAGATCTCGACTCGTTACCTGGAAAACTCGTTAGTAGGGATGCTCGTAAGTAGGGGTACCACTGTATATAGTGTATATTACATAATATATATAATATTATAATATATTATTTAATACATGTATTTTATAGCCATATAAGCAACAGATGTCATCTTATAAAGGTGGATATTCATATATACTAAGAGTGTATGATCCGGATGAGTAGATCAATACATTATCCCATTCCCTTTGACTCACAACCTCCCTTACTACAATGATTATATTATATATTACAATATAATCCAACTGTTAGAATTCATGATGCACACGAGTATGAGAACAATCTAAAAACTCTCTCGGGCAACCAGTTCTTCTCTAAGTTACACAACACCTCTACGATCAAAACAGACCACGGGCAGTTCCCCGAGGCATCCCAGAAAACAGCAGATAAGCTCACACGAGAGAGTCTGAACAAACTCATTACTGTGAACAGTAATCTAACTGTAAAAGACCCTGTCCATGCCCAGCCGTGACTTCTTCAGTTGCTGTATGATCTTTCACTCTTAAGAAGTGCAGCCCTGATGACCTGGAGACCTCGACCCGAGAGGGTCGCCTGGACACTAGAAAAGAAGGTCAGTGTCACAGCAGCAAAAGGTTTGCTGAGGTCACCTACCTGTTAGGGCGTCAGACTCGTCCAGCAAGAGCATGGCTGGTGTCAGGCGTCCCTCTTACTTCTGGACTCTCTCTCTGCTTCTGTCTTTATCCGCTGTCCTTTCTGTCCGTGAGTCTGCTGGATCCGGACTCCCACCAGCACTTTATTCAGCTGGTCAAGAGCCTAAACACACTACACTTACAGCAAAGAAACCTCTGCTCTTCAGCACACGTGTCTTCTGATGAAGATTACTGTCTTGCTTTGTATGTGAAGCCTTTCTTGACTTCCTCTCTTTATCTAAAGCGTCTTCCCTTGTGAGCGAGTGATGAGGAGTGATGTGGAGTGTGTGTGTGTGTGTGTGTATGGTCTCTCATGTGTTCTGTAGCAGACAGCGTGAATTACAGAGTTGCAAACCAGGAAATAGGACTTAGGTTGCCTTACATAATCTCACACGCTGGTGCCGGGGCCCATACAGGGGGGTTAAGTACCAGCCGAGGCGCCACACACACTCCTCTCTCGCCCTTTCATAACACACAGCCTACAGCAGAGGAAGGAGGGAGCACAAGAGGAGGGGAGGAAAAAAGGAGTGCACTGTGTCTCGTAAGTGTGTCAGTGACACTATTAGAGAGGTGTTAGCTAAGCGTCCTCAGAGTTTGACATTTGGGGTTTTCTGAACTCTTCACATAAAGTTCTTAAGAGCAGTGAAACTGAACTGTAGACACTGATAAGTCAGTTAATTATATCATTCATGTATTTATTTAATGTTATTTGTTTTCTTATATTTTCAGAAGCCAATGACTAGAATATCACATACACTATTCTCACATACTCATCATCCTCAGAAAATCCACGTACACACATGCACCACTTTTTCATCTGCAGCTACTCGGGTCTACAGGAAAATTTCGGAATGCTGCGTCTCATCTTGTACAGTCTCTACCTCATACATCATGTCAGTGTCTGAGCATTATTTGGGCATTGGGCATTTTTTGAGCAAAAATAAGCTGAAATTCTGAATTATTTTGATAATAGTTCAACTTAGAGGCATATAAATAGATGGCTTATCGCAGACTGGTAGACACGCACACAGACTCAAATGTTAATGTTTATGAATTGTGTTATTAAACCTCTGATAGTAAAATACGTCTAGCTGATGTGACACAGACAGAACAAAAGCGCAACATATAAACAACTTACAGGTAAAAACGGATGCTGTTTGAGGGAGTGACAGCGGCGATGGCCAATCACACGTTAGCAAGAAACGGCAGAGCCAATCGGTGAGCTTGTAGGCAGTCTACAGGGAAACCGGCTTGGATTTCTGCTGGGTCCTAATGCTCGCCCAAGTACATTTAATAAAGCGAACCGAATGGAATAGGGGGAGGGCGAGACTAGTTTGTGAACGAAACGCTTCTCGAGAAAAAAACTAAATCCCGGACTTTTGTGAAATTCCACCCGGACGTGTTTTCTAAGTCTCAAAAAGAGGACATGTCCGGGTAAAAGAGGACATCTGGTCACTCTATGATGCTGTGTTAAAGATCATGATGATATACAGTCAAATACAAATGGGCAGCCATGGATCTGGTCTTGTGGCCGGAAGTTTGCCAGTTTGATCCCCTGGACAGGTTATGACTGAAGTGCCCACAGCTGCTCCCCAGGCACTGTGGATAGGGCTGCCCAACACTTCAGGCACATGCTCTCCCAGCTTAGTGTGCTCGCTTCACTGCACGGGTGGGTTAAATGCGTCTAATGCAATCACACTGACAAAAAGTTTAATCTAATTTGTAGCATTCTGGTTGAATGTGTAGCTTCTCCCTCCTCCATTATAGTCTGTGACTCACCCTCGATACACCTTCAGCTCACACAAGACTTGTATTGGAGAGCACATAAAGTGGCCAGTGATAGCACAGAGAGTGCTTGAGAACCAGTTTAAAGAGGTGGAATCAGCCTAAATGTAAAACGGTCAAAAGTTTTAATAATTACATATATGTTTATAAATAAAGACTTTACTGATGCAAAGAAAGATGTAAGAAATGTTGACTCCCAAGTTCATCATGCATTTGGTGCACATCTGGTTCCCTGTTTTTCAATCGGAATAATCACAATGTGAAGTTTAATATCAGTGCATCGGTGTGAATCAGTGAGTCTTAACCCCAATATCACTAACATACATTTTGCACATTTTGGTGCACCATACCCCAGTGCCTATGACTTCAGAATCAGAATCAGGTCTATTGGCCAAGTATGTTGATACAAGCCAGAAATGTGGTTCAGGCCACTGAAGTCTCTCTAGTATTATATAAGAGGTACCAAATGAACAAGTAATCTAAATATAACTACAAACAATCTAGATTAGGTTCAACTTTTTTGCACACAACAGAATTTGACCTCCAGACTTAACACATCTGTGCAGTGATACACACAATAGTGAACACACTAGGCTGTGAGAACATGTGTCTGAAGTGGTGGGCAGCCCTACAGCATCCACAGTGCCAGGGGAGCAGTTAGGTTAGGTGCCTTGCTCTTCAGTCATGACCTGCCCGGGGATCGAGATCAGATCCCTAATTACCAGGTCATGGCTGCCCCACAATAGAGCTACAGAGAACAAGTATACACAGTACACACTACACACAAACTGAGACAGGCACAAGTAATATACACAATGTGCCTATAATTACAAAATACACAATACACCAGCAAAGACACAGATTCAGTTAAAGCCAGGTGATGAGATGTATACGGTAGTGAAATAAAAACTAAAGGTGTATGCACCTTAAATGAATTATGATGCACAGTGGTAGGATGCTGTCTCGCTCAGCAGTGGGTAAAGTCCCAGCAGATGATATTGGTGGTCACGTGATTATGAGGGTGATGGTCTGAGGGTAAAAACTGCCGGGGTAAGAAGTGTAGGGGTGCAGAAAAAAAAAATCGCTTCGAGCTCGAATCGCGTTTCTAACATTGAACAATTCAGAATCGATTCTCGTTTTCAAAAAATCGATTTTTTTTGCGGGTGCGGATGTGCCTTCTCAGCCACCGTAGTGCTAGGCAAAACAAGGAAGCAGCGTGGGCTACGTACAGGCATGCAAGCCGAGCCGCGGTCTTTGAAAGCAACCATTTGGAAACACTTTGGATTTTACTGTAAACCCGACCTGGGTAAGAAAGGGCTGGACGTGACTCATGATTTGCAGAGATTGCAACGGTAAAGTATTTCGTTTCGATTAGAAAGAATCGGAAAAGAACCCCAAGAATTGATTCTGGATCGATTCGTTCAATTTCCAAAGATTTGCAGCCCTAAACAAGTGTGTCAAACATATGTTAACAAAGCTAGAAGCAATTCAGAGCAGTGATTGGTCCAACACAACCAAAGAATCACAGAATCATCACATGGCCTCAGTCAAGTCAGATCGCCGCCATTTCTGAAAAACACTGTGAACAGGAACTGAGACGTAAAACCAAATGCAGAATAAAAGGTAAATCAGAAGCGACTCTATTGTTGCTACTGTTTTGTGTTTTGACTGTTAACACAGGAATCACGTGACCATCACAGCCTCCAGAGAACCATCCGACGTTAAAGTTTGTGTTGTGTAATGAGAAACGGATATAAGGAAATCAAGCCGGGTGTGAAGGCTTCTGGAGCTGGTTTAGTAACCGATCAGTCGCTGCTCAGTTGATGATAGAACATAGAAGGCTGATAAAAAAAACCTGTTCTGATTCTCTAAAGATTCATTCAGTGCATTGTAATATTGTTCTAAATGAGGCCTGTGAGGGTAAAAACTACTTTTAACATTTAAACCATACAACAGTGCAAGTCAATAATTAGTTAAATATTGGTTGATCAAATACTAATAATACTGGATTTCAGTACAAGTTTTCAGTCAAACCAAGAGGACTTTAACCTAAGAGCTCTCACACTCTGTCCTGTACACACACATTCCTCCATTAACCTCATGTAGCTTCAGCAGGTGCCAAACGTTGTGCTCCACTTCTTAAAACACTTCTACCAACAGTGGTCAGGACCATACAGATGTACGAGGTTAGTCTAGCAGATCTCACTTCTTGTTCTTGGCTCTTACGTCTTGCCTACTTTCCTTTGTTTTACTTTCCTTCTAGTGACAACAAACCTCTCCTCTACACATACATATCATCCACACTCAGCCTTATTCTACCAACACCCAACCGCAAAGCCTTCAATTAACACATGTACGATGATAAGGATGCTTTATTATGGTCTGAATTACAACTCAAAGTTATTGTAGTAAGTTCAGTCTGTTGATCTTCCACTGACAATTGGGCAAACGTTTGGAAATGTAGACTCGGACCTGTTGATACAAAGTATAAATTGAAAATATTGCCTTACCATGTGATTAAAAAGCTAAATCAATAACTTTTGAATAATACGAACAGACGACAGTAACCCCTCGACCTCTAATAGTTATTAAACCACTCATTTGTTCAATGATGATCTAAAATCATATTTAGAAAAAGTCTAAAAGTCAAGAACACCAAAGTGTCAAAAGAAAACGTGTGAAAGTTTCAGTAATTCAGCAAACCCCTTCATTTCTTCTCCTTTAACTTCCTATTGCACTTCCACTGTTCACTACAAGCAGGCTGGGCATCCATTCATTCTGACTCAGCACAGATGAAGCTGTACACACAGCCGTACTCACTCATTCTGGGCTGGACACACTCCTCTGCTGAACCTTGCACAGACAGCTTGTGCTCTTAGCTCCAGGACATGGTCTCAATGAGGGTGAATGGCCCAGATGGCCCAAAGGCTAGTCAGATGCTTACAAAACAATACGTCACTGCAGAAGTACCTTCTAGCTCTGCTTGTCAGAAACCCTCCATAAGGTTCCCCACCCGCTCCATCCACCAGTCACTGAAGCCAGCCTGACAAACACACACATAAACACAGTCTCCGCCCATCTACCACAACGTCACCAATCCCTTCCCCCTCCGATGGGGCTGTCTTAGGTAACAGAGTTCACTGGGGTACAAGAAAAAGAAGGAGCGAGATAGAGAGAGACTGTGTGTATGTGTGAAGAGAGAAAAGGGGGAGGTTGGGACTGAAGGGAGAGGGGGATGGGAGATGTATGATATAGCTCAATGCTTAAGGTTTACCTCTGGTGCAGTCAAGCTTTAAAATATCACTTACATACATGATTCATACCATCATCACGCTGTCTCACTGCAATTAAACTCAATGAAGAAAGACAAATCAGTCACGAGCACGCAGTCCAAACACATCCCAGGAAAGTCCTTTTTTACTTAAAAAAAACTTAAATATGGCAATAACTGCAACTATACTAAGCAATACTTATCTCCTTTGTATCAAATATTTCATCTACACTGAAGATATACTGAAGATCACAGTCGAAGGAAGACTTCTGGAGCAAGTAGACTCTTTCACATATTTGGGATGCAGAACATCGATGACCGGTCTCGTTCCGAAAGTAGTCAGAATCAAACCACAACCACGAGTAACTGAACGAAAAGGTGTAGAAACAGTTAAACTGGTAGTGGTTGTACGGGTACCGGTAAGAACAGAAGTGAAGTGACCGTGTCAGACGTCGAAAACAATGAGACGTAGGGTTTATACACTTTCTCAGATGAACGAGGTCTTCAGAAGGAAGCTGACACTAGAAGTCATATAGAAGTCACATCTACTTTATAAACTATGTTTCCTCTATTCATAACGAATCATATCAACGTCAATAACGGTATAAATTCAAAAAAAATTCATTTTTTCCTGAAAGGACCCTACACAAACCTGACGCACGAGCACTGACTAAACAGA
>BRDA01010495.1:27966-44408 GCA_036984385.1 Crenuchus spilurus
CTCTCTCGCTCTCGCTCTCGCTCTCGCTCTCGCTCTCTCTCGCTCTCGCTTGCTCTCGCTCTCTCGCTCTCGCTCTCGCTCTCGCTCTCGCTTGCTCTCGCTCTCTCGCTCTCGCTCTCGCTCTCGCTCTCGCTTGCTCTCGCTCTCTCGCTCTCGCTCTCGCTCTCGCTCTCGCTCTCTCCCTCTCGCTCTCTCCCTCTCGCTCTCTCCCTCTCTCTCAGTATTACTATAGATGATGTGGTTTATGTGATTGATGGAGGGAAGATTAAAGAGACACACTTTGACACCCAGAACAACATCAGCACCATGACAGCAGAGTGGGTGAGCCTTGCAAACGCCAAACAGAGGAAAGGACGAGCCGGCAGGTACAAATATATCTCTCAGTCTCTCTCCCCTCTCTTTCTCTCTCTCTCTCTCATTTTGCTCACTCACTTTTGCTGCACACTCTGGACTGTAATCTCTCGTTCAGTGATGGTGCCTCATGCTGTGCGTCCCTCACCTCCAAAGTAATTGTGCCCAATTGAAATTTTCTCAGGTCAGACTTTAGACTAGATTGCAGTGGAATGTAAATGTGTTTCATTCAATTTTCCACATTCCATGCTCGGCTTCTTTGCACCAGTTTCTTATTCCACATTATCAATTTCATGCTAGCTAATCCTGCAGGGATTGTATGACTTGTGCTGCAAAGTAATGAAAATGCGACTTTGGCTATTCTCCCCAGCCACTTATGAATATTCAATTCTTTCTATTTCGCCCTGGCTCTGTTCACTCTTTAGCAAGTTTTCTTTTTTCTTTTACATCAGATCCCTCTCTCTTTCTGGTATCAGCCCCTACTGACCTCTCCCTGTCTCGTCTTTAGTGGGAAGCTTCTAGTCTCTAGGGTTCAGCTCAAAATTCAGAAAGATGAAGATGAAACCCCAGGTGCTTCCATTTAGTTCAAATCCCAGATGCAGTTCTGCAGTCTTCACAGTTTTCCCTTTACCTCAACTATAGTCAGTCAGCCAAGGGTCTCAGCTTTGCTTCTTTAGTTTTGCACTTCAGCCAATGCAGCTAACAAGTAATGGCAGTGTGTAGCCCATCAGTTAGCATTGTGCAGTCTGAATAATCATACAGTCACACTCAAGCTATGCTGAATCTACCTGATTATGCAATGTCTGATGCTGTGTGGAGGTACACACATTATACATATACTACAACCCTGAACTGTTCTGTACATTACCTGGAGGGACTGTATGTGGACTGGACATTAACCAGACTTTACCCTGCAGGCTTAATATGTGAATATAATGGTGCGTCTAAAAAAATTCATTCAAAAAAGTTCATTTGTGATCATAATTTAATACAAAAAGGTAAAATATTTTATATCTATTACACATACAGTGGGGAAATAAGCATTTAATACACTGCTAATTTTGCAAGTTCTCACCTACAAAGAATGGAGAGGTCTGTATTTTTTATCGTAGGTACACTTCAACTGAAGACAGAATCTGAAAAAATTCAGAAAATCACATTGTATCATTTTTAAATAATTAAATTGCATTTTATTGCATGAAATAAGTGATCACCTACCAATCAGCAAGATTTCTTGCTCTCATAGACCTGTTAGTTTGTCTTTAAGAAGCCCTTCTATTCTGCACTCATTACCTGTATTAATTTCACCCGTTTTATTCTTGTATAAAAGACACCTGTCCACACACTCAGTCACACTTCAACATGGCCAAGACCAAATAGCTTTCTAAGGACACCAGAGACCAAATTGCAGACCTGTACAAGGCTGGGATGGGCTACAGGACAGTAGGTAAGCAGCTTGGTGAGGAGGCAACAACTGGGAAGAAACACAAGATTACTGTCAACCTTCCTCAGTCTGGGGCTCCATCCAAGATCTCGCCTCGTGGGGTAAGAATGATTCTGGAAAAGGTCAGAAGGTCATTCTGTACACCCTTTGCAGAAAAGCACCCCCAAAGTATGATGTTTCCACCCCCCTGCTTCATGGTTGGGATGGTGTTCTTGGGATTGTACTCATTCTTCTTCTTCATACCATAAAGCTCAATACATCTGAACACATGACCTTCTCCTATGTCTCCTCTGGTCATTGGCGAACTTCACATGGGCCTGGACATGTATTTTAGGGAGATTGCACCATTTTGCCCACTCGCTGAGAGAGCACAAACAATTTTTGTTGTCTCGAGGCCCGGTTGTTGATGGTAAGCAGCATGACTGGGATCTGAACTCGCGATCCTCAGATCATAGTGGCAGCGCCTTGGTCCGCTGAGCTACTCAGGGTAGCATAAACAAAACGGTTCTCATGAGAAATAATGTAGAGTTAGTCAGAATTACCTACACTACAACACTACAAACTATTTATGCTACATTTGTCCAATTTTACCAGCAAGTCTTTGTATAAGTTTAAGTAAATCTTACTGTATTCAAAATGATAGGAGCCTGATATTGTATGACTCAGCTGCCCAGGGATGTTTAAAAAATGATGGAATTTTGACCACAGTCTTCCAATTTGTGTATTAAGTAAAGTATATCTGATACTCAGTTCATATAAAAATGCCTTTATTGTCTGAGATTCTGATCCATTGGATTAGTTTGCGACATCGTTAGTAAAGTTCTTTCTCTTAAAATGATTATATTGGGTTCAGTAGCTCTAAAGCCTAAAGCAAGTTTCATACTGTACACACTTACTTTATGGATCTGTAGAGTAGAAGGTTCTAGGGGAAGTGAGACATAGCTGTATTTTTCTTTGGATTGGAATGAAGCCCCAGTTTTTTTTTCTTTCTGTCTGTTTCGAGCCCCTCTGGCATCAGAAAGGTGTGACCTTGAATTGGATCTGAGGCTTGACAGACAGGAAATGGAAAAGCGCCTATTCGTTGATAGCTTAGAGTGAGGATGAAGGCTATTGATTCTCTAAAGACAGTGTAGACTTATTATACTCACGGCAGTGTAAATTGAATCAGGAAGAATGAAAAATGCAGCTGTAATGCGAAAAAAAATTTTCATTTGGTGTGTGTGTGTGTGTGTGTGTGTGTGTGTGTGTGTGTGTGTGTGTGTGTGTGTGTGTAGGTGTCTCTGACGTAGTGTAGAATGATGTAAGCCTTTCAAACTCAGACCTTTTCAGACAGAACCGTCATTTCTATGTAAATGAATGTTATTGTAAAGCAGAATGTACAAGGCTGGCACATACTATACTGATAAAGAACCAGAACACTGGGCTGGATGGCTTGCAGAGATAAAAGGTCTAAAAAAGTTCTTCCCCTAAAATAACCTGCAAAACTTTGAGATGAGGCATATTCAGTCTATAAATTAGCCCTGAACATTAAACACACACAGGAGTTAAATAAAACATCATGGAATCAATTTATTGACTAAAATGTGTCTAAACTTTGGACACGAAGTAGCACCTTTGTCACTTGTGACATTCTTTCTACAACAGACATCAAACATTCTTCAGACAGTTCTTCACAAATCTGCTGCAGAACGTCACATAAATGTTGGCACTTGTAGGTTTGCTTTGCTTTTCACTTCATCCCAAGTGAAAGGTACGAAAACTTTTAAACTTTTGACCGGAAGTATGCACTTAACACACCACCACCCCATCAGTGCCACAGCAGTGCTGAAAACGACCACCCAAATATGACCTGCTCTGTAGAGGTCTTGATCATGTGATAGCAGGATTAAAGGAGGTTAATAAAGTATACAGATAATCACATGGACTACAGTCTGTAATTGTAGAACTAAAAAGTGCACCTGTATGATCAGTGGAGCTGATAAAATGAGGATATACAGTGAGCTGGTTTTAATATTGTGATGATTTATTCCCATCACGCCTGTTATGTGTCTCATTTTTGAGAATAGAGCCCAAGGTCTCTGCCCAGCACAGCATTCCACCAACTGATCTCGTGAATATTTCAAATCATGCCTACACAAAATTAAAAAAGTAGTGCAAAAAAAAGCATGAAAACAGGAGTTGGCTTTGTGTGAAGCAAAGCCCATCTCTGTCTCTGGCTTGTGCGAGAGTGTGTTTGGGGTTAGTTGTGCGATGGTGACTCATGCTTCGTCAGACTGAGCGAGGTAGAGAATAGAGTGTGTCTCCTGCATTTGAATTGAACTTTTCTGTCCTTCTGCTTTCAGGCAGCAGTGAAAAGCCCATCAGCGTTTCAGACGCACGGAGTTAATAGAATAGCTCAATGCGCTCCCTCTCTCTTCTCTACAGTACACATACACACTATCTGAGTACTTTATACAGATGCTAGTGTTCGTTGCAGTGCCTGTTCATGTAACACATAACTTTATGATAGATAAATGGATAGATTCGTTTAGAACTTGATGGCAGCAACACCTCAGAAAAGTGGGTACAGGACCATATCTTCCATTGTGTAGCATCCCATCTTCTTTTAATAAACGTCTGGGAAGTGAGGAGACCAATTGCTGGAGTTCTGGGAGAGGAATGTTGTCCCATTCTTGCCTGATGTAGCTGCTCGACAGTCCTGGGTTGTCTTTGCTGGATTTATCGCTTCATGTGCCAAATATTTTCTAATGTTGAAAGGTCTAGACAAGAGACAGGCCACTTCAGTGCTTGGATTCTTCTTCCGTGAAGCTGTGCTGTTGTGATGGATGCAGTATGTGGTTTAGCATTGTCTTTCTGAAATATGCAAGGCCTTCCCTGAAAGAGACGCTATCTGGATGGGAGCATATGATGTTCTAAAACTTCAATATACAGGTACTGTTCTTCATAGTGCCTTTTCAGATATGTAAGCTGCTTATGCTATAGGCACTAATGCAACCTAATACTTTAGAGATGCAGGATTTTGGAATGTGTGCTGATAACGAGCTGGATGGTCTCTCTCCTCTTGAGTCCTCTTTATGGTTTATGAAAATAATTAAACATTTTAATTCATCTAACCACAGAACAGTTTTCTATTTTGCCTCAGGCCATTTTAAATGACTTTTGGCCCCAAGACAATGGCAGTGCTGACATATGGCTTCTTCTTTGGCTGATTGTACAGCCAACTGGTGATGATTTCTGGAAGTGTTCCTGAGCCCATGCAGTAATTTCCATGATATGGTGAACTTACATTATGTCTGAATGATTATGGACACCCCTTCTAAGGAATGTATTCAACTACTTGAATTTACATCCATTGCTGATACAGATGTTTCAATGCAGACATACAGCTTGTCTAGGCCATGTACTGCCAATAGAATTGTACCCTGTGGAGCAGATAAACATAAACCTTGCCTAATGCCAAGAGTGGTCTAGAGGGTAATCAACCCTCTGCAGTTTGAGAGTATTTCAGACACTAAGATGTAGTCTGGCATGCCTGGACTTTTTCACAAATTACATCCATCTAAAATTATTTTTTCAAAGTGATACACAGGCTTCAGCACAAACTCAGCAACAACAGTGTCAAAACACTAAGAGGGTTATAAATCTATTGTTTTGCATGAAATTTGTTCTAAACTTAGACTTTCCAAAAACCTATTTTCAGATTTTTCAGCTGATTTTCTAGCCAAAACTTTGGAGCTCAAAACTGAATAAACAGAGGTGTTGGCTACACACTGGTCATTACAGTTTTTAGAAATTGTATGTGATTTTATTTCTAAAGCTAAATAAATGTGAGGTGACACTCTGTTTTCCTCAGCCACTAACCCTACATTGAATATTTATGAGAAAGGTGTGAACAATCAGGTCAGAGGTTTTTGTTCACATCCACATTCCATAGATTCTTGGCCTCTGGAACCCACCAATGGTATGTCTTTAATTACCATATCATTATCATATGAATGTTAGAGAATTTTTTTTCTGGAAAATTGTCTGATTGTCTGATTCACTCTCGCAGATTGTCTGATTCACTCTCACACACTTGTCTCTGCTTGTTTAAGCTCCTCTCACAGTAAACTAAAAATATATTTTGATTCAAGCTATATATATTTCAAGAGTAGACCCTTTAAGGTTTCCGGGTTATGTTTAGTTTTGTTTCGAAGATAACTTGTAGAGTTATATGAGTGTTTATGCAGAATTTTGGTTTTGCTCCCACAGGCGGGTCCGTCGATTCCAAAGGTTTAAAGCCCCCAGCATTGAGCTGTGGGGCAGTGGATCTATATTCTCTGAAATGATGGTGCTCCAGCCAGTATTTTTGGGATGAATTGGGGAGTTGGTGGTGAGGTGGGGGAGGGGATCATCCAAAAGGTGTCCCAATACTTTTGGCCTTGTAGTAATTGTATTACTTATTTTAATTCAATAACGAATGTTGTTTGCTCGTAAGACAGTATGCAAATGATCTCTCTTCTGGTTGGCTGGCCTGTAATATAGTTGTATGCAAAAGTTCAGACTGCAGCTGTCATTTTCACATTGGTGGCCCAGTCTTCCACTATTCTTCCTGAAATGTAATCCTGATCTTATGTCTTAACTTGATCTTAAACTGGATGTTTACTTTCAGTATTAAACCACAGAGTATCACATACAAGCCTGAGCTGTGTGGTTACCACAGCAACCTGATAGGTTTGCTTTAATTCAGTGGAAAAACTGCAGACCTGCTGTGCTGTTTGTTTTGGCAGTTTCTCTTTTGTATTACGTACCATCAGTACATCAGTATTCCTGACTGTCTTCTCTCTTTCTTCCTGCTCAATCTCTCCATCACTTACTCTGTCTCTCTTTCTCTGTCTCTTGCTCTCAATCTCTCTCCTTCTCATGCTTTCCATCACTATCTTTTGCTCTGTCTCTCTATCTCTCAGTCTATTTCTATCTATCTCTCTCAATGTCTCCATCGCTTACTCCATCTCTTCTTCTCAGGCTCTCTCTCACTCTTTTGCTCTGTGTCTTGCAGTCTCTCTGTCTCCCTCTATTTCTGTCTCTATCTCTCTTAGTCTCTCCATCACTTACTCTATCTATCTTTCTATCTCCTTCTCATGCTCTCACTCTCTTTTGCTCTCTCTTGCAGTCTCTATCTTTTGCTCTGTTTCTGTCTTTATCTCCCTCAGCCTCTCCATCTCTCTATCTCTCTCACTCTCTCCTTCTGTCTCTTGCTGTCAATCTGTCCTTCTCTGGCTCTCTATCCCTCTATTTTGCTCCGTGTCTCTCTGTCTTGCTATCTCTAGCTCTATCAATCTCTTCATCGCTTACTCTGTCTCTATCTCTCCATCTCTCTCTCTTTCTCTCAATCTACTTCCTTCTCAGACTCTCTATCACTCTCCTTTGCAGTCTGTCTCTCTGTTCTCTCTCCCAGTCTCTCCATCGCTTACTCTGTCTGTCATTCTCTCTTCATCTCTTTCTTTCTTTCTGTTTCTTGCTCTCAATCTCAATCTTCTGCTGTGTCACGCTGTCTCTCACTGTATTTCTATCTCTGTCTGTCTATCACTATGGTTTGCTCTCTCTCTCTGTCTCTCAGTCTCAGTCTCTCTATCACTATATATCGATCTCAATTTCTGTCTCTTGCTCGCTCGAGTTTTTGCTTTCAATTTCTCTGTCTCTACCTCTCTCTGTTTTTCACTCAATCTCTTATGTCTCGCTCTCAGGCTCTCTCTCCCCTTCTCTCTCTCACTCTCTCAGCTGGTTAAGCTCTTAGACATTATATACTTAGACGCCGCATTGACTGGGTTAGCCTGCTAATGTAACATAACTGTGTGTCCGCCATATTGGAGGAGGCAAAGCTGCGCTGTGAACTAATGCAAGTGAATGGACTGAACTTCATAAATCGCCTTTCTACAAAGTTATTTAAGCTAGTGCATTCATTCACACATTCAGATGTGCACTAATATACACTGGGAAACTTTTAGGCACAAAAAAATAATTTTGTTTTTAAAATGTTAGAATGGCCAAATCGGATCAAAAACAATTCGTCAGTCTTACTTGTGAAAGGTAATCCCATGTGATCCCGTTCTGACTGTAAAATGGTTAAAAAAAACTCCATGCAGTACCAGAGTGCAGCATCTCATGTTATTTTGGTCGCTTTTGCCCCCTCCAATATGGTGGCGATGTTGACATACGAGTCAGCGCTCAATGCGGCGTCTAAATATATAATGTCTATGGTTAAGCTAATAGCTCAGTGCTATCAGAGCCGTCTGAAAGGCTAGTTGATGTAGCTGCATTGAAGATTACTGAGCACAACAAATACATAATATATGTCTTTATTCTGAGCATCTGTGTGTGTTTCCGTGTGTGTCTGTGTTGGTTTTTCTGCATTTTAAGCACCATGCTTGATTTGAAGTAATGAAGTACTGATTAACCAAACCAAGTATTACATGAGAACTACAAATAATACTGGTCTGCCATGAGGAGAGCTTTGGAAAGGGTTAATCTAGCACAGTGACGTACAGAGCATGACTTATTGTTCTAATATTTGGTTTATTCTAATAATATGTTCTGGGTAAAGAATCTCTTACTGCGCAGATAAACAGCTTTGTAGTTAATTCTCTAAAACATTTGCAGGGCACACTATGTGTAAAGCACATCTGGGACATATATGTGACCCTGACACTGTAAAAACAAGCCCTTGTGTCCCAAACAGCTGTAAAACAGGCTCTCAATTCAGGCCAAGCAGTAGCCTCATTTGCATGCAGTGCAGTGACAGTCCTAATGGAAAGAGCTGCTCATCTGACTTACCCTCCTGCTCCGCTTCACCTGTGTGTGTGTGTGTGTGTGTGTGTGTGTGTCTTAGCCCCTTTAGAAAATAAGTTCTATACTCAGAAAAAACACTAATATTAAAATGAACTGAATACAGTAAGTGATGTTCTGTATGTGAATGTGCTCTTTAACCCTGTCTGAACGTCTCCTCCTGGCAGTCCAATATTTTCTATAGTTCTGGCCTGTTCCAATGGTTACTCAGTACAGTTCATGGAATTAAACGAATTTATGATGGCTGAGGGGCATTGAGGGGAACGTCTGCAACCAAACTGGGTTATGTAACTGTTGGTGTGTGTGTGTGTGTGCAGGGTGTCTCCAGGTAAATGTTATCACCTGTATAATGGTCTGAGGGCAAGTCTACTGGATAGCTATCAATTGCCTGAGATCCAGCGTACTCCACTGGAGGAGCTCTGTCTGCAGATAAAGGTGTGTCCGTGTGTGTGTGTGTGGGGGGGTCTGTGTGTAAGAGGTGTGTGTTTATGTGTGTGTGTTTGTTATATGCTGATGATGGGTTGATTCAGTAGATTTGTAGCTCTTACCCATCCATGATGTAACTAACTTTCCCTTTTGTCCTTGTGGAGCATTGTGATGATCCTATGATCTCATATCTCTCTCTCTCTCTCTCTCTCTCTCTCTCTCTCTCTCTCTCTCTCTCTCTCTCTCTCTCTCTCTCTCTCTCTCTCTCTCTCTCTCTCTCTCTCTCTCTCTCTCTCTCTCTCTCTCAGAGGTTGTGTTACTGCTCCCTGCTGACAGTAATAGGCCAGCACAAACAAACTAATGCATTAATGGCTCTGCTAATCAGAGTCGTCTCCTCTCAGGAGCAGTGTAATTGTTTAATGAGGCCTTTCAGTGGTGTCAATTTCCACCTTTACACACACAAGTCTGACTGTCTGTTTGGCCATGTTGGTGGAGGACACATATTGCCAAATACACGCCATTGCACTGATGCAGCTTGTGTAACTCTATTTATAGATTTGTCCAATTATCTAAACAAGTGTAACTTCTGTAGTGTTAATATTCATTCCTATGTGTTAGTAACTGGTGTGTGTGTGTGTATTCTCTCCCTTCGTCAGATCCTAAAGTTGGGCCCTATTGCATCATTTCTGAGGAAGGCTCTGGACCCACCATCAGACAAAGCCATCGAGCTGGCCATCACTCACCTTATGGACCTGGTGAGTGTGGGACTGTGGATGACCCTGGTGGTCCTGACTTTGTAAAGTGCTTTAAGGTTAAAGTGTAAAGTTAGGTTTAAGATTAGACTTTTAGGAAACGATTACATTTAGGAACTTGTATGTATATATAAGTAATGTACATAAAAGTAATATATATATATAATGCATGTTATTATTATTATTATTATTGTTTATTGTTACTTTAATGGCCATATTTGGGACAATTCACATGCCAGGCAAGTAGGGGAGGAGTCAGACTTTTGAATGCAAAAATGTGTGCACCCCTGCTCAAAGTGAAAATAAGTGAGACGTAAGTTCTACAGGGAATAAGTTTAATATTTTCTGCACATTTTAGTCACATAATTCAAATGTAAGATTCTGGATTTCTGAGCTGTAAGTCATACTGATCAACAGTAAAACAAAAACAGAGTTAAATATTACTTTACACGTGTTGAATAGAAAATATAACAATTTGAATTATAATGTAAACAGTGATTCTTTTATGTTAGACTGTATTATCATTAGAAACAAATAATCATCCAGTATTTAACCCTCTCACGTCGGTGCTTCCACCAGCAGCATATTAATGAAATTCCTCATAAACACTAATATAACCCAGCAAAATTTTATCCTAGAAACAAAATTAACATCCCCCAGAAACCTTAAAGGTTCTACTTTTCAAATATATATAGATCAAAATGGAAATACATTTTTAGATGCACACTGGATTCCCAAAAATTTGGGACACTAAACATGTCTTCTTTTTTTTTTTGTCTGTTTGATTGTGAATCAAAACTGAATGCAATGATGTGGAGATGGCAAATGTCAATATTTTATTCATAATAGAACATAGATGACAGATCAAAAGTTTAATCTGATTAAATGTAACATTTTAAAGGAGAAATATGTTGATTCAAAATTTCACAGTGTCAACAAATCCCCAAAAAGTTGGGACAAGTAGTAATAAGTGGCTGGAAAAAGGAAATTGAGCATATAACGAACAGCTGGAAGACCAATTAACACTAATTAGGTCAATTGACAACGTGATTGGGTATAAAAAGAGCTTCTCAGAGTGTCGGTGTCTCTCTGAAGCCAAGATGGTAAGAGGATCACCAATTCCACCATTGTTGTGCAGAAAGATAGTGCAGCAATACCAGAATGGTACATCATCTAAACATTCAGAGAATCTGGAACAATCAGAAAGGCCGTAAAACTCTACTGGATGCTCGTGATCTCCGGGCCCTTAAACGTCACTGCACCTCAAACAGGAATGCCACTGTCAAGGAAATAACAGAATGGGCTCAGGAATACTTCCAGAAAGCATTGTCAGTGAACACAATCCACCGTGCCATCCACCATTGCCAGCTGAAACTCTACAGTGCAAAGAGGAAGCCATTTCTAAACAAGCTCAGACGTTTGCACTGGGCCAGGGGTCTTTTAAAATGGAGTGTGGCAAAATGGAAGACTGTTCTGTGGTCAGATGAGTCACGATTTGAAGTTCTTTATGGAACACTGGGACGCCATGTCATCCGGACCAGAGAGGACAAGGATAACCCAAGTTGTTATCACCGCTCCGTTCAGAAGAGTGCATCACTGATGGTATGGGGTTGCATGAGTGCTTGTGGCATAGGCAGCTTGCATTTCTGGAAAGGCCCCATTAATGCAGAGAACTATGTTCAGGTTCTAGAACAACATATGCTCCCATCTAGACGTCATCTCTTTCAGGGAAGACCCTGCATTTTTCAACAAGATAATGCCAGACCACATTCTGCAGCAATCACAACATCATGGCTACGTAGGAGAAGGATCCGGGTACTGAAATGGCCAGCCTGCAGTCCAGATCTTTCACCTATAGAGAACATTTGGTGCATCATAAAGAGGAAGGTGCGACAAAGAAGGCCCAAGACGATTGAACAGTTAGAGGCCTGTATTAGACATGAATGGGAGAACATTCCTATTTCTAAACTTGAGAAACTGGTCTCCTCTGTCCCCAGACGTCTGTTGAGTGTTGTAAGAAGAAGGGGGGATGCCACACAGTGGTAAAAATGGCCTTGTCCCAACTTTTTTGGGATTTGTTTTGACGCCATGAAATTTTGAAACAACATACTTTTCCCTTCAAATGATACATTCTCTCAGTTTAAACGTTTGATCTGTGATTTGTGTTCGATTCTGAATAAAATATTAGATGTTGGCACCTCCACATCATTGTGTTCAGTTTTTATTCACAATTTTAGTGTCCCAACTTTTTTGGAATCCGGTTTGTAATTGTGAGAGGAGCTTAAGTAAGCAGAGACATGTTTTTCTCAGCGAGTTGGACAGCTGTGCATTTTTTTTCCAACAAATGATGCAATCTGTCATTCATATGATAATAACATGGTAATTCTGGACATTATATTGGTGGATTATTGGCCATGGAATGTACAAAGATGCCCCATCAAACAAATGACCTCTCATCTTGAGTGCTCACCCCTATCTCAAAAATATTCAATCTAGGAACCACTGAATGAATAAAACAGTGTCACCTGAGATTTGTTAAGCTTTACAAATAAAACCACATACAATTTCTAATCACTGTAATAACCAGTGTGCAGTCAACACCTCTGTTTATTCAGTTCTGAGCTCAAAAGTCTTGATTAGAAATGTTGAATGTTTTCCACAGTGTATCAGCACATCTGAAAACAGGTTTTTGGAAAGTCTGTTTTCAGATTTAATCAAAATATAGATTTATTACACTCTTACTGTTTTAACACTGTTGTCGCTGAGTTTGTGCTAAACAAAAGCCTGTGTAACAGTTTAGAAAAACCATTTTAGATGGGTGTAATTTGTAAACAAAGTCAAGGCACCTCAGACTACAAGAGAGTGTCTGAAATACCCTCAGACTCCAGGACATTAATGTGCCACAGCTTTTGCACGACTGCATTTGACTTGTTAATATTTTACCCCCAAAAAATAAAATAAGCAGTAAGTGTGTTTAAATGTGCACAAGTTTGTTCTCTGTAGATGTGTTCACTTATTTATAGCATCAGTAAAACACGTAGTTTAACCAGAAGGTGCTATCTTTTCATGGAACGTATTGATTTAAAGATCTTATTGACTCATTTTGGGTGAAGCTATAGCTGAAGATTACACAGTATGAGGACATATCTACATGTACACAGAATGAAAAACAAAGCCTCAGTGTGTGATGTGGACAGAAATGGATAAAGAAATAGAGCGCTGTGGGTTTAGAGAGAGGTGAGCGATGTTAGATCAATGAGCTGTGTTGTGATGGTGCTGGATGTGGCTGAAATTGGTGATAAGTACAGGTTTGCCACAGTTGAGGGAGATGGATGGCTGAGAGAATGAACTACAGCTGTTGAAAACAAAATGGAATCTGAGCAGCTTACTGATGCATTGTGTGTGTGTGTGTGTGTGTGTGTGTGTTCAGAATGCGCTGGACCATAATGAGGAGTTGACTCCGTTGGGCTTCCATCTGGCTCGTCTTCCTGTGGAGCCTCACATTGGGAAGATGATTCTGTTCGGAGCTCTGCTCGCCTGCCTGGACCCCGTACTCACCATAGCAGCCAGTCTGAGCTTTAAAGACCCTTTCTTCATACCAATGGTACATACACACACCACACACTCTGCATTAGCATTGTTCTTTAGATAGATAGGCTACATCACAATATCATTCAGTAAAATGCCCTAAACATGGGTGGCAACAGTACATTTTTACTAACTGTACAAAATAAGAACACAGGGTTTATGTGAAAATGAATGCAGTTATCATGTGTATATAGTTATGTCACATATTGAGTCAGTATACTCTACAGCTGTATTCATGAGTCAGCTGCTTGTTTTCTCTAGAGCTCTCTCATAAGCGTTACCGAGCATCACCTGACAAAAGTGCTGAAACATTGCTTTTAATGCCATTTGTATAGAAATATACACCATATAAACAGTATTTGGGACAACATTTCATTCATTGTTTGGTTTAAAATGGGATTAATTAAGGATCATTCTCATACCATTGGGAGATGCATACATACACTAACACACACTCACATACAATCTCAAAAGCATGTAGTCTCCATGCAGTAACATAAATAATGAAAATGTATGTTGTTTTGCAGGGGAATGAGAAACAAGCAGACCGACGGAGAAAAGTTCTGTCAAAGAACTCCAAGAGTGACCATGTCACTGTAGTCAACGCCTTCTCAGTAAAACTCAACAACTTTGATTCCATTCTCTTATTTGAAGTGTGTGTGTGTGTGGGGGGGGGCTTGCTGCTGGCTGTGAGCTAATGCGTTTGTGATTTGTTATTTCTGCCAGGGCTGGGAGGAAGCTAAGAGGCAGGGCTATAAGGCTGAACGAGAATACTGCTGGGAAAACTTTCTATCTGCCAACACACTACAGGTCAGTCTCCACCAATCAGCTTCAGAGACAAGTGTTCATCTTCTATTCCTGCAGATATGTCTTAATAACAGCACTCAGAAATGATTTCAGGCTAGAACAGATGTGTTTCAAATGTCAATTTTCCATCCAATTACAGTACGTAAATCCAGCTTTCAAATGCATTTTACTACACAATTTTTTTATTCACTACGTAAATTTAATTACAAATGTTTGCTTAGTGTTTAGTGTTAGTGCCAGACATATACAGTGGAACCTGGGTTTTCATCATTAAGTCGTTCTAACGTGATAACTAAAGCAAATGATAACTCATAATATTTCCAATAAGAAATAATGTAAATCCAATTAATCTGTTTCAAACACTCCAAGATATTACCAAAAATACATTTTATATAGAATAACTATAGTTTGACATACAGAACACAATGAGAAATAAATACAAAAGACTAATGAAATAGATAAATGAACATTTAACATCACTCTTATGGGTTTACGCTCTGTTTTAGAGTGTGCCGGTGTGGTCCAGCCTTTGTTTTGTTCACCTGTGTTCAGGGTTTCTCGACCACTATTTTTCACATCTGTTTTCAAGCGGTAGTGCTGCTCAACGTCACTTTAGTGTAACATCTTTCAGTTTGTTTTGAGTGTTATCAACGAGAGACAATTAGAAACAAAGCCTGATTAAATGATGAATGCGTGGGGGGAAAACTTTTTCATGAAATTAGTGGCGAGTCACATTGGCATGCTGACGCCGGGTTGTTGAATGATAACTGGGACATTTTCCTGAAAAACGTTGATGACAACTGAATTGTATGATAACCAGGGCAAACCATAACCCAAGTTCCACCGTAATGACTTTTTTGCTTTAATTCTACATTTGAAGATCACTGTTTCTTTGTCTAAAGTATTTTCACTTTCCACAAAACAAGCCTTAAAAGTAGTTCAAATTAAATTCAAATGATATCTCCAGAAGTCATATCATTTTATTTGTAGGATTTTTATGATGATTTATTTTCTACAATAAATTGTTAGTGAATTAATATGAAATTGTAATGTGATTGAATTAATGTTGGTTTATGACTAAAGGCTTATGTTTGTTGCCCTACATTTATTGTGTTGGTTACTGATAACATTCACTCATTATGAAGACAAATTTAGGCAACAAGCTGGAAAATAATCAATAAAACTTACTGGCCTTCAGGATTTGCAACCACTCCAAGGGTTAAAAGCATTTATAGTCATGGCCGAAAGTGTTGGCACCCCTGATTTTTTTTTCCAGAAAATGAAGTATTTCTCCCAGAAAATTATTGCAATTACACGTGTTTTGTTATACACATGTTTATTTCCTTTGTTTGTATTGAAACAACAGAAAAAACAGAAGAAAAAAGGCAAATTTGACATAATTTCACACAAAACTCCAAAAATGGGCCGGATTTTTAGACTGTGTGTGTATGTAGTCCAGTCAGATGAATAAGCAGCCTGTTGTAACAGTGTGAGGGAATACAGCTGCTCTATCACTGCAGAGGGACAGCAGTTCAGCTTTATTGGTGTGGCATTTGATTATAGTGTTCCCAAAGCAGCTGTCTAGTAAAGACACTTAATATAACAGTTTATTTAGAAACAGAGCTACAGCTGGATGTACACTATGTGACAATGGCCCGATTTTACTGTTGGAGGCAAAGTTGTGCTTTGTAAAATTTTCCTTTGCTCATGAGTTTAGATTGGTGATGTATTCACCATGTATCAGCTGATTTAATACCACTATAGCCAAAAATAGCAGACTCTGGGGGCAGCTGTGTCTCCAGTTCAATCCCCTGAACTGACAGGACATGACTGAAGTGCTCCTGAGCAAGGCACCTAACTCCCAACTGCTCCCCATGTGATATGGATAAGGCTTTTCACTGCTCCGGGCCTCCTCGATCCTCAGTGTGTTTGTGTTTCGCTTCATGTATGGGTTACATGTAGAGGTCAAATACTTTAGTCTCAAAGCACATGTGTCACTTTCATTTTCACACGACTATTGAGTTATTAGTGTAAGAACAAAGTGTGATGTATGGGCAAGACTTACTGTGCACTGAAATCCTCCCAAAAGAGAAAGTTAATATGATTTTTTGGAAATCAGGTTGTGATATTTATTAATAATCAGCTAATGATGCGTCTTATTTGCACAGTTAATTAGACATTGACTTCACACTGCATGTCAAAGAGCAGCCAGTGTAGCCAGTGTTTAGCTGCCGTCTGCCAAATTCAGC
>BRDA01010496.1:0-14822 GCA_036984385.1 Crenuchus spilurus
ATATTGACATTTGCCATCTCCACATCATTGCATTCAGTTTTTATTCACAATTTGTTTAGTGTCCCAACTTTTTTGGAATCCGGTTTGTAGTTCTGACAGCTTTAGCAAAAAATCTCCAAAACCCAATTTGTCTAATGACTGAAAAAAATGCATGTTCAGTAGAGTCAAATGCTTTATAAAAGTCCAAAAAGAGAATAAGGCTATTATCAGAGCATAAATCTGAATAATCTACTAAGTCCAAAATTAATCTAATATTATTTGAGATGTCTATTTTTCATAAATCCTGATTGATCCTGATCAGTAATCTCATCCAACACAGTTTTAATTCTTTTAGCAAAAATTAGAGCAAAAATTGTATAGTCATTTAATAGTCTTATTGGTCTCCAATTTTCAAGCAGGAGTGGATCCTTTTTAGGTTTTGGAATAAGTGTTATTAAATCCTGCGTTAAAGTAGGAGGAATAGATTCTTGCTGTATACCTTCTAAGAAAACTTCTATAAGAAAAGGAGCAAGGTGTTCTGAAAAAGTCTTATAAAAATCTAACGTCAAGCCATCTACTCCTGGGGATTTATTATTTTTTAAATGATCAAAAGAATCAAAGACTTCTTCTAAAATAATATCACAACATTCCTTTTGATATGAGTTAATAAATTTAATACTGGGCAGAGAACATTCACAGTATCTAGACCAGGGGTGTCCAAACTTTTTTCACTGAGGGCCACATGCATAAAAATATAGGAGGAGTTGGGCCACTTCCTAGAAATTAGGTATATAGCCTTAACTTTAGTGTATTGCACTCTGTGCAGAATTGTTAGGCAAGTGAGTATTTTGACCATATAATCATTTTGAGGCATATTTTGTAACTCCAAGTTGGATAAACTTGAATGCTTAATGGATTTAAGCATAGCAGGTGATACGTGTCTGTGTAATGAGGGAGGGTTTGGCCTAAGGAGATCAACACCCTATTTCAAGGTGTGCACAATTATTAGGCAGCTTTGGCAAAATTGGCCAAAAAGAGAATTAACTGACTCTGAAAAGTCAAAAATGATCAAAAGTCTCTCATAGGGATGCAGCACTCTTGAAATTGCTAAGATATTAAGGCGTGATCACAGAACCATCAAACGTTTTGTTGCAAATAGTAAACAGGGTTGCAAGAAACGTGTTGAGAAAAAAAAATTTAACTGCCAGGGATTTGAGAAAAATCAAGCATCTGACTGGTCAAAGAAATATCGGAAGACGGATTTCTCAAAGGTTTTATGGACTGATGAAATGAGAGTGACTCTTGATGGACCAGATGGATGGGCCCATGGCTGAATCAGTAATCAGACACCAACAAGGTGGAGGTGGGGTACTGGTATGGGCTGGTATCATTAAAGATGATCTGGTCGGTCCTTTTCGGGTTGGAGATGGGCTCAAAATCAACCCCCAAGCCTACTGCTAGTTTTAGAAGACACTTTCTTTAAGCAGTGGTACAGGAAGAAGTCTGCATCTTTCAAAAAGACTGATTTATATGCAGAACAATGCTCCATCATGTTCCAATGCATGCTGCTCAATGCATCCAAGTACACCTCTGCATGGCTGGCCAGTAAGGGCATTAAAGATGAAAAATATATGATGTGGCCCCCAACCTGACCTGACCTGAACCCAATTGAGAACTTGTGGGCAATTCTTAAACGGGAGATTTACAGTGAAGGAAACCAGTACACCTCTCTAAACAGTGTCTGGGAGGTTGTGGTTGCTGCTGCACAAAAAGTTGATCATCAACTGACCAAGAAACTGACAGACTGCATGAATTGAAGGCTTATCACTGTTATTGAGAAGAAGGGTGGCTATATTGGTCACTGATCTTTTTTATATACGTCAGAAGTGCTTATTGGAAGGATTTGAATTGATTGTTTATAATTCTCACTTGAACAGATGAAAATAAAAAAGTGACATGTGAAAATGTTTTTTATTTAGCTGCATAATAATTCTGCACAGTAATAGTTGCCTAATAATTGTGCACATACAGATATTCTGTAAAGAAAGCCCAAACTTCACTTTTACTTTCTGAAACATTAATGTTTGAGGTTTATTGACATTTTGGATCAACCAAGAGCGCTGTATTTGGTGATTAATTAAAATAATCCTCAAAAATAAGACTTGCCTAATAATTCGGCACAGAGTGTAAAGTTAGAAAAATCATTTAAAAATGGTCAAATATGTTATATTGTTAAATATAATTAAAGATAAAACTGCCTTCATCACAGCTTTCCATAAATGGATCTTTATAGATTTTTTCAGAAAAAGCTTTGGTAGCTCATTCTCAGAACAGCAGCCTCAGATTTCTTCTACAGAAGATTTACAGTACAGAGAAAAAACAATAAAGGGGGGAAAATGGGACGGGAAAATTTCAAGCTTGTTATTTAAGTTATTAGGCTTAGCAACACACCTATTAACATTTGTTTGAAACAGTTATCAACATTAACAGACTGAACTGGACTTAATAACAGGAGTGCATATAATTTTAGTAAATTATTCTGGTGAGTATCAGCTGCACTGAGTATGTAAATTGGGTCATACAATACAGCTGCGGTGCTGATCCGACGCCACTCGTGCCAAAAATCCGGACCAATGTCACTTGATCAAGGAGCAAATCTGCATCAGATGAGATCAGCTGACTTTACTGTGCAGTGTGTGCGCTGTGCACAGCGGTGTGTACTCATTTCTTTGGTTTTGTCATGTTTAGTAACTTCGGGTAAATTTCTTCTGTGATCTGTGAGTAACTGCCTTGATCAACAGTAGCTCCCACTGGTGTTAAAACTAAGTGCAATACACCCATATTCTATTAAATTTATAAAATGTCTTGCGGGCCAATTAAAAATGGACCACAGGCCGTAGTTGGCCTGCGGGCCGTAGTTTGGACACCCCTGATCTAGACGTATATAAATTAGTGTCAATTTGCAAACAATATTCTCCTATTTATTTCTCTTATTTATTTGTAGGATCATCAGTAACCTCCCCATCAATATTTAGTTGTCGGATTAAATTATTTATAAAATGAGATTTCTCCAAATTAAAAAAATATGCAGAATTTTGTTCCCCCTTTTAAATCCACCTTTGTCTGGACCTAAAAAATGCCCCTTCAGCTTTCTTTGTATAGAGTTAATCTAGCTAATGTTGCAAAGCTTTCAGTTCAGCTTTTTCCCCCTCATCTAGATGTTCATAAGCTCCCAAAGTTTACAATAAAATCCAAGAGATAATATTGTTCTCCTTTCATTTACCTAATTTGGCCATTAAACTACCATTGCTCCTGAAGGTACATTCCTGATTTACATTTAAATAATTCCCAATTAGTTCTAAATTCATTTTCACTCCTTGCTTTATTCTTATAGCATGCTATTAAGTTTTTAATACCTGTTTTTATTGTTTCATCTTTTAATATAGCTATTAAGTTTCCAATATGTGCTCTTGTGCCCAAATGCTTGTGAACAAGAAAAGGAGATGACAAAGACCGCTTTATGGTCTGACAATGGTGTAGGAAAAATGTTGACAGAAATATCAGCTGAGTTTATACTTTGATACTAACCAGTAATCTAAACGTGACTGTCTCGTCAAAACCGACTCAGCTTAACCATAAACGTGTCAAAACCGACTCAGCTTAACCATAAATGTACAAAGTATAACAGGTATTGTAAACATATGTTTTAAGTATTGTAAACATAAATGTAAATCTGTAAATTAAACTGTAAAATCGTAAATTAAAAACATAATCATAAACGAAAAATACTGGTTGTAAATGTAATTAGGACTGGGCTATGTATTGAGTTTTTAAGAAATATCGATATTTTTTTTTATACGAGATATAAGATGATACAATATCATTTATATCAATATACTTTATGTTGCGTCGTATTACACTTGTAGATCCCCCAGTTTGCCTTTCTGTTCTTCCAATTTGTCTCTGCACAACTTCACACCGCCCCTCCTCTCTCCCTCATAAAAACTCCCCCACTATGGCAGGCCATTTTAACATTTAATCCGATTCACCACACTTACATTCCAGATATCTGAAATTGATTTATGACTAGATATATTAGTAAATTAAGATATCTCCAGTTATATTTTGACTAGACGAAATACCTATTTGAGATGTCTCTAATTACATTCTGACTAGTAGAATGTAATTAACCCTCTGGAATGCCCTGCCTCTCTCTCTTAGACTATCTCCCTCTCTGTCAGTTTAAAACTAACCTAAAAACCTACCTTTTCTCTACCACTTTTCATTCTCTTTAATCCCCCCCAATCCCCCCTTCGTTTTTTTTTTTTTCCTCTCACTGATTGTAAAGTGTCCTTGGGTCTGTGAAAGGCGCTATATAAGTGTAACATATTATTATTATGTAATGAAAGAGTCTTTAGTGGATTAGTTTTTAAAATGATATTTATTCATAAAGCTCTAGAAATAATACTAACATAAACAGAATGACCGCCTACTGTGTCAGAAATAAGATTAGGACAAATAGTTTCACAAACAAACTCACATTGCTCATAGCACAAAGGCTTTCAGAACTTCTGGTTCTGATATTTAATGTTAGCCTATAGCCTAAAACATCTTAGATATTTTGTACTCAATTAGTGATCTACTACAATCTTATTACATTTGAATATTACTTCTATTTTTTAAAATCTTTTTTCTCCTACAGGAATGAACAACATATTGTTGAAAGTTGCCTTCTGTTCCTGGTGTGAGCTTCCACAAAGACCTGAAGAAATACTACTAAGAGGAATACATCACCAGGCTGAAATCAGAGATTAAAGAAGAGAACTTGGCATCCCAAAGAAATACTGATACGTCTCACTGACAAATGGAGGAAAACACAAAAACAAAAGACAAATATCAATGTTCAGAGTGTGGAAAGAGTTTTAATTATCAAAGTAGTCTCCTAAGACACCAGCATATTCACACAGGAGAGAAACCGTATCAGTGTTCAGTGTGTGGGAAGAGTTTTAATCAAAAGACTGATCTCTCAAGACACCAGAGTATTCACACAGGAGAGAAACCATATCCATGTAAAGAGTGTGGGAAGAGTTTTATTTGTCAGAGTTATTTCTTAAGACACCAGCGTATTCACACAGGAGAGAAACCATATCAGTGTACAGAGTGTGTGAAGAGTTTTAATAGTCAAAGTGATCTCACAAGACACCGGCGTGTTCACACAGGAGAGAAACCATATTACTGTACAGAGTGTGGGAAGGGTTTTATTAGTCAGAGTGATCTCCTAAGACACCAGCGCATTCACACAGGAGAGAAACCGTATTACTGCACAGAGTGTGGGAAGAGTTTTATTAGTCAGAGTGATTTCCTAAGACACCAGCGCATTCACACAGGAGAGAAACCATATCAGTGTTCAGAGTGTGGGAAGAGGTTTATTTGTCAGAGTAATTTCAGAACACACCAGCGTATTCACACAGGGGAGAAACCGTATCAGTGTACAGAGTGTGGGAAGAGTTTTATTTGTCAGAGTAATCTCAGAAAACACCAGCGTATTCACACAGGAAACAAACCGTATCAGTGTACAGAGTGTGGGAAGAGGTTTATTAGTCTGAGTAATCTCAAGACACACCAGCGTATTCACACAGGAGAGAAACCGTATTACTGTACAGAGTGTGGGAAGAGTTTTAATAATCACAGTGATTTGCTAAAACATCAGCGTATTCACACAGGAGAGAAACCGTATCAGTGTACAGAGTGTGGGAAGAGTTTTATTTGTCAGAGTAATCTCAGAACACACCAGCGTATTCACACAGGGGAGAAACCGTATCAGTGTACAGAGTGTGGGAAGAGTTTTATTTGTCAGAGTAATCTCAGAAAACACCACCGAGTTCACACAGGAGAGAAACCGTATCAGTGTTCATAGTGTGGGAAGAGTTTTAATCATCAGAGTGATCTAAGACACTACTGAGTTCACACAGGAGAACAGTCATTGGTGTAGAGGGAGAAAAGCAGTGGGCAGAGTACACATCTTTGAGGAACCCTCAGTGCTGTGATGTCTGTGGAATGTGTTACAGCTGAGAGTGATCCTTTCACCTGTAAGGTGTGCGGGAAAACCTTCAGCAGCACATCAGGCCTTTATGCCCTTGAGTAGCAATATTCAGGATTTAAGGTGTTCAAGTGTGATGTGTGCAAAGTCTTTTGTCAACAAAGCCTACCTGAACGTGTACAAGTCCCTACACTCCAATGAGAAAATCCACAAATGCTTGCTCTGTGAAAAGTCTTTCAGCCTGCCCAAAGGACTTAAGCTTCATATGTTTATTCACAGCAATGAAAAACCTACAGTTGTGCTCAAAAGTTTACATACCCCTTGAACTTTTTCACATTTTGTCACCTAACAAACCACAAACTTAAATGTATTTTATTGAGATTAAGACCAACACAAATGTGGAATGAAAATGCTGCATGGTTTTCAATATTTTAATGAAATGACATTTTTAAAACTGTGACGTTCAAAACTATACAGCCCCCTGCACTGTGATACGCCTAAACAAAAACTCCAGAGCAATCAATTGCCTTCAGAGTCAAGCTGTTTGTAATTTAGTCTCAGTATAAGTACACCTGTCCTGTGAAGGCCTCAGTGGTTTGTTAAAGAACACTAATGAATTGAATTGCAAACCTACATGGCTTCTGGCAAACTGCAAACTGCACTTATGTCTTTCTTTCAACAATGGTTTTCTTCTTGCCATTCTTACATAAAGGCCAGATTTGTGGAGTGCACGACTTATAGTTGTCCTGTGCACAGATTATCCCACCGGAGCTGTGGACTTCTGCAGCTTCTCCAGAGTGACCATGGGCCTCTTGGCTCCATCTCTGACCAGTGCTCTCCTTGCTCAAGTACAGGGGGCTGAATACTTTTGCAGGTCACACTTTGAAGATTTTTGTTTGATTACATTTTTGAAAACCATGTATCATTTTCATTGCACAGCCAAGGGCCAGAGGGAGTCCTGTTTGGAGACCATAGGATTTCATCTCTGCTATTTGCAGGTGATGATGTCCTTTTGGTATCTTCAAGCCGGGACCTTCAGCATGCACTGGGGCGGTTTGCAGCCGAGTGTGAAGCAGCTGGGATGAGAATCAGCACCTCTAAGTCCAAGGCCATGGTTCTCAACCGGAAAAGGGTAGCTTGCCCTCTCCAGGTGGGTGGAGAAGTCTTGTCTCAAGTGGAGGAGTTCAAATATCTCGGGATCTTGTTCACGAGTGAGGGAAGAATGGAGCGTGAGATTGACAGATGGATTGGTGCAGCCTCCGCAATAATGCGGTCGCTGCAATGGTCCGTTGTGGTGAAGAAGGAGCTGAGCCAAAAGGCAAAGCTCGATTTACCGGTTAATCTACGTTCCTACTCTCACGTCATGAGCTTTGGGTAATGACCGAAAGAACGAGATTGCGAATACAAGCGGCTGAAATGAGTTTCCTCCGCAGAGTGGCTGGGCACTCCCTTAGAGTTAGGGTGAGAAGCTCGGTCGCTCGGGAGGAGCTCAGAGGAGAACCACTGCTCCTCCACATCAAGAGGAGCCAGCTGAGGTGGCTCGGGCATCTGTTTTAGATGCCCCCTGGACGCCTCCCTAGGGAGGTGTTCCAGGCATGTCCCCCCGGGAGGAGGCTCTGGGGAAGACCCAGGACACGTTGGAGAGACTATGTCTCTCGACTGACCTAGGAACGTCTCGGTGTTCCACCCGAGGAGCTGGCTGAGGTGTCTGGGGAGAGGGGGGTTTGGGTTTCCCTGCTCAGACTGCTACCTCTATGACCCGGCCATGGATAAAGCAGTAGATAATGGATGGATGGACGGATATGTAAACTTTTGAGTACAACTGTACACTTTATTTTCAATGGCTTTCAGGAATTTAGCATAGCAATGAACCTTCATTTTCTTAATGTTACTCAGATTTACGGTTGTGCTTGATATTTTGTGAACCCTTTACAATTTACATTTACAGCATTTTGCAGACGTTCATACAAAACATGCTTTGGTATGTAGAGAATCTCAGCTAGTACAGACAGGATAGTATCCAGATTACTCTACTTCAGACACTTTTGGAACAAAACCATTACTAATACCTAGAAAAAAAGGAAAGATACACAATTATACACAATATAAGAGCATTACAATAAGTGTTTCAACAAAGAGATGCTCTTCAGTCTGTGTTTGAAGACTGTGAGGGACTCTGCTGTTTGTTCCACCACCTCAGTGATAGGATAGAGAAGAGTCTTGATGCCAGTCTTCCACGTTTCTGGAAGGATGGTGGGTCAAGCCGAGCTGTACTGGAAACTCGAAGGTTTCAAGGTGCAAGTCCACACTTGACCATTGCCATTAGGTAGGGAGGTGCTGCTCCATTTCTTGTTTTGTAGATGAACATCAGGTTTTGAATCTAATGTGAGCAGCTAGAGGAAGCCAGTGAAGGGTTAAGGGAGAACTATGCACTATAAATATGACCTAAAACGGGTGCACAATACGTTGATCGCGATCTACCAGTCGATCGCAAAGGTAGTGTAGGTAGATTGCATGGCATTCAAAGAAATAGACGTCAGCCTCTCATCCATCCTCACTATAAAACATCTCACTTGATTGACAGGGGGACTGGTCGAGCACTAGTGAAAATCCTCTTTCACTTTAGACCGCCCACAAACTCATTCGATTGGCTCTGCCATTTCTTGCTAACGTGTCCAGTATCGTTTCATAAAATATCAGGACTTGTATACCAGCATTTTTCAAGTTGGCCAGCAGTCCTTTGTTTAGTGTAACATTTGTCACTCTTAGTTTGTGTCCATTCTGTGTATTTTCTATGTAACACCAGGTGTAGGGTTTGGTTGCCATTTTCTTTGTTAACAGTGTGTTTATCCCCTGTTTTGTTTAGTTAGGGAGGTAGGTTAGTTTCTTGTCTTTACTTTTGTTTGAGGCGGTAAGTTAGTTTTGGTGTATTTAAGTTAGTGTGGGTTGTTTGTTTGTTGTTTTGGACTCAACCAAACCTGAAGATTGCACGGTGTTGTATTCTTGTTGTTTTCCCCAAAATACACAATTTTCCCAATATAATCATTGTTTACATACGATTTCTGTCTCCAACCTTTTATTTACATCCATCATATCATTTAACAGTTGGTACGACTGGAACCCCTAGACCGGGTCGTAACACCATTCTAATCCCACTGACTGGGCTAAATACCTTATTTGGGCCGAAATAACTAAAAATTCCCTTATCTCCTCTGCCACTGGCCTTACCCCCTTTCAATGCATATTTAGGTTTTCAACCTCCTCTAGCACTCTGGACAGCAACTCTCTCGGACATTCCCTCAGTGGATAACTGGATGCATCGGAACAAATAGGTTTGGGAGGAAACCCATCGGAGGATCGAAGATGTCCTACAACAGAACAAGCTGTACTCCGACAGGCATCGTGGATCCAATCCTCCTTACCAACCCGGGGATTGTGTATGGCTTTCTACAAGGGACCTGAAGGGAAGTACTAAACTAACTAAGAAATACATAGGATCTTTTCCTATAGTCAAAAAGATAAATGAGGTCACTTTCAAGCTTAAGTTCCTGATCACTATTGCATAGCTGATTCATGTCTACTTGCTCAAACCAGTGACTTCTTGACACCTGGATGAAATCACTCCCTCTGATGCACCAGAGCAGCTGTCTGACAACTCTGGGCAGCATATCTACCCCATCCACGCGCTCCTGAAGTCGCGCTGTCGTGGGGTCGTCTACAGTATCTTGTTGACTGGGAAGGCTATGGCCCTAAAGAACAGAATTGGGTTCCTGCCACTGATGTATTGGATCCGGCCATGGTGGCCGACTTCCACCGTTCCCATCCGAACTTCCCAGCCCCTAGGCCTAGGGGTCATCCTCGTGTGTTCCGTCCCTTCGTGTGTTTTTGCCTAGCCCTCTTGATGCTTTTGCTCTGGTTTTTCACCTTTTGTCTGAATCTGAATCCACAAGTAAAGACTCTTTTATATATATTTTCACTCTCAATTTTCGCCACTCCTCACAATCAGTCTCTTTTGAGCTAGATTGCAAACAAAAATGTGGTCAATAATGGACTTAGGAGGGCACCTGGGAAAGTGAGGAAAAGGCAGCGTACAAAATTATTTGAAAAAACCCGGGGATCGTGGAAGGGTAACTGGAACTTCTCCATCAGATCAGGGAAAGATGTAAAAACACCATTAACGTAGATGTTGATGGTCCTGAGAACTGAGGGTTGTGAACAATAGGAGTGAAAATGGTACCATTATGAAGGCCAAAATGTCTCCTAAATTGCACCCAAATCTTGAAGGAATCTCGAACAACAGGATTGGCATAGAGCCCTTTAATTGAGATGGGAAGTTTGGAACAGATTAGGGAATGAAGAATGTTGTGAAGATGATAGTTCAAGCTGGGTCCAAGGTGGACTTGTGATGGAGGAAGTACCTTTAGTCCAATATAAAAGTTTCTGAATGTTGCAGGCCCAGTAGTAATTACAAAAGTTTGGCATAGCCAGCCCACCTTCTATCTTCTGATGTTGAAGGGATGCAATCTTCAGACGTGCGGGTTTGTTGCCCCAGATAAAGGGAATCAGTGTTTTATCCAGTTTAACAAAAAAGTTTTATAGAAATTTAGGCAGAATATTCATTTTAATAAGATTGATGCGCCCAACAAGAGACAGGGGGAGAGAGGCCCACTTTTCAAGGATCATGGTGGCAGATACAAGCAAACGCTCAAAGGTTTCATTAAACAGATCAATGAGCGGGTAAAAGTAATGCCTAAGTATTTGAATTTCCTGTGCACAATTTTAAAGAGGAAAAAGTTTAAAGGTAGCGAAAGAGCCGCAGCATTGACCATGAACAGCTCACTTTTCTGAAGATTTAACTTATAGCCCGATAGCTTGCCAAATTATTAAAAAAATTCCAGTATTGAGGGGAGTGAGTGAATGGGATTGGAGATATACAAAAGGAGATCATCATAGAGGGAGAGCTTGTGAACGGAATTGAATTGCGTGATTTTCTTAAATATCTGATGATGGTGTAATCAAATGGCTAGTGATTCTATTGCCAAATTAAATGGCAAATGAAAAAGAGGGCACCCTTGGCAGGTTCCACATTGAAGAGGGAAAGGGGATGAAACAGTTGCATTGGTTAGAACTGATGCCATTGGACCTGAATACAAGAGACGAATCCAAGAAATGAACCTAGAACAAAAGCCAATTTTTTAAAGGATATGAAACAATTCCATTCAATCCTGTCAAAGGACTTCTCTGTGTCAACTGTGTCAAGTGACACCACCACCTTGGGAGAGTAGGACTTATAAGAGAATGTTAAGCAACCGTCTTGTGTTGAAAATGGAGTGCCTTTCCTCCATGAAGCTGGTTTGGTCCTGGGCTATTAAGTCTGGCAGACCCCGCTGGAGGCCACAAGCAAGAATCTTAGCCAGGATCTTATAATCAACATTAAGCAATGATATTGGCCTGTAACTCCCACAAAGGCTGGAATCTTTATCTTTTTTTATGTAAAAGTGAAATGGTAGAAAGTGACATGGAAGGGGGGAAGTGAGCTCGTAGTAGAAGATTAATTATATACCCTGACTAGAAATGGTAAAAAAAGTAAAGAGAATTCTTTGTAGCATTCTATCGTAAAACCATTAGGACCTGGTGACTTCGATTGGCTTAAAGTGAATGATTCAGAAGTGTATAGGTTTGTGAAGTGTTGGCTAAAAATCTGGTTGATCAGAGTGGGGTCAGTAACCACATTGCAAACTCTTTAGAGATGGTTTAGTAACCATTTCCAGCCTGATGAGCATCAACAACATGTTGTGAAGAGCAGACTTTGATTTATCCCAGTTCTTCAAATAAAACAGGATGCCCACTCACCCCTGATTGTCATCCCATTGCTTGAAAACACCGGACTCTAAATTCACCTTCAAAGTTATTGCTAATCCTAGAGTTTCACAAACTTTTGCCACTCACAAGTATGTCATATTGGATCATTTTCCTCACTAAATAAATGATCCAAATATCATGTTTTTGTCTCATTTGTTTAACTGGCTTCTCTTCCTCTACTTTTAGGTCTTGTGTGAACATCTGATGATGTTTTAGGTCATATTTATGCAGAAATATAGAACATTCTAAAGGGTTCACAAACTTTCAAACGCCACTGTAACTGTTCAAAAGAATGTAATTATGAAGATAATGACAACTGATGGAGTTATTTTTAAGATTTGTATTTAAAATAATGCTATAACATACTTCTCTCTGTTCTAATGTGTTAAAACATACTTTTCTCTGTCCTGATGCATCGAAATATTATTTCTCTGTTCTAATGTGTTACAATAATCTTTCTCTGTCTAACGCTTATTTGAATAACAGTGTTCTGTGTAAAACGACATTGTACACATAATCTACAAAGTGTCTTTTTTTTTTTTTTTACTGCGTCTCAAGCTGAGAAATGATCAAAATGGCCTTGAAGCGAGAACAGCGCATGCACTGTCTGGTGTACGATTATGAGTGTGTTCAGGGGCGTAGCAGCAAATTCTGGGCCCTGTACACTCTCAATGTCAGTGGGCCCCTATAAACGCCAGTAAACGAGGCACATGAGCAAAAAAGGGGGGTATTTATTTAAATAAAAAAGCATAAATAAGGTTTTAAGCTACAAACAGATCAGATTGTGTTGATGTTGGCCATTTACATGTTGATGTATGCGGCAGAAATATTGCTGGTGGATCATTTAAGTCTCAGCACAGAGTTTCACTTTTAGCTCTGCTGTGTTAGTAGACAATAGGCTTTAGCACACACACTGAACCAAAAGACTAACTTACAACTACTCGCATTTAGGCAGCAATTCTACCAGTCAGCTAGCGTGTCTGTCTCTCTGTCTCTCTGTCTCTCTCTCTCTCTCTCTCTCTCTCTCTCTCTCGTTTGTTTGTTTGTTTCTGTAACTGGTTAAAGTTCATAACTAACGTTAGCGGCTCATAATTGTCTTTATACTTACAGCCACAAGCAGCCTGGTTGGCAACTAACTAAACTAACGACTTCATGTGAGCCTCCAAAAATCAGCCGCAGCTGACTGGAGTGGACTATAACTTTAATTGGACTTTGCATAATAAGAAAACTAGGTTCACCTTTGGGAAAGAAAGCCGTCAACACGTCTCCCGTCATTCTGCCTTCTTTCTTTTTCCTCCCTTTCTTTCTTCTTTTGAAATCCTGATTTCTGCTTTTTAGCAGCATGACGTGTAGAACCATCATTCAATCAATCTAGGCTCACTGACGTTACACTTGTCGTTAGTCGCTGTGGGGCGGACTAAACCATTTTGGGCCTCCAAGAGGGGGCCCCAGTATGTCCAATATGTTCAGAGGACTGTGACTGAAGTTCATTCCCTCAGTTGATATTATCAATATATTTGAAATATGAATTAATAAATAATTAATTTGAGGGCCCAATTCATTCAAAATAAAAACGACCAAAAAAAAAAAAATTTAATTCAGGATTTTTATGGGCCCCTCTCCCTACTCGGGCCCTGGGTAGTCAGGTCCACTTTTCCCCCCACTTCCACGCCCCTGAGTGTGTTATGCACTGTGATTTGAATGTACAATTAGGTGTGTGCATACAACTGAGAATGACCAAATGTTGGGTATTTTCCATAAAAAAGTTTATTTGGGGACAGAATGTTTTGTACCCCTGTGCCCGCCAGGTGGCACAGGTACATCTAGGACGAGGGTGGAGTTTCAAGATGTCATCTAATGTTTCAATAATGATAGGAAGATGCCTCAAGGTGTGATTTTACATTATGAGGGTCAGATTGGTCAGTTATCATTTGTAAAAAATAAAAAGATACGTTGGACCCCTATAAAAGGTCAAGTCAGAGATACTTAGTTTAAGAAATCGGCACGGAGACGGGACTTGAGGCTAAAATGCTAGAAGATCATCTCTGAATGACATCTGCCTTTCTCATCTTGCAATATTTTCAATAAAGGACCTGCATCTGTTCAACTTCAACTCATCTCAAGACTTTTTATTTCAACTTTGATTTTGTAACTTTGGGTGTTTATTTTCTATTTTTGCTAAGTTTTTGTCAGTTGGACAGCGAGGTGCATCGGAGTGGTTGAGGTCGAGGAGAAGAAAAAAATCAATGTGGGAGATCCCCATTTTCTTATCCCACACAACCTTTTTTCTCCCATATAAAGAAATTGTAATTAATTTTTCTCTAGAATGTTCCATGTAATGTTTAGTGCTGAATACAGGTATTTTATACATAATTATAATGCATTAATAATAATTAAATAATAATAATGATTAAAATACATTGCTGCTGACAGCTTTTGCCTTTGAATGATTGAGTGTTAAAAACAGACTTGCATTGCATTCTGCTAACTGTTCTTATAATATCTTTAGTCATGTAAGAATATTATGACCACCTACCTGATAGTGGTAATAACCACGCTGGGAATGTTTGCTCAGTGATGATCACTGACACTTTCCTTGTTGCTCTTGTGTTCATTATAGAGGTTAACTGGTCCACTGTGATGCGGCATTTGCACTGTGCTTCTCGCCAGAACGTTTCCTTCTGCCATCAATGATCTGACACTCTGCTACAACTGACTGCTGTGCTCACTTACAGGGGTTAGACAATGAAAGTGAAACACCTGGTTTTAGACCACAGTAATTGATGGTGTTGGGCCTCCTTTTGCGGCCAATACAGCGTCAAATCGTCTTGGGAATGACATATACAAGTCCTGCACAGTGGTCAGAGGGATTTTAAGCCATTCTTCTTGCAGGATAGTGGTCAGGTCACTATGTGATGCTGCTGGAAGAAAACGTTTCCTG
>BRDA01010497.1:0-17886 GCA_036984385.1 Crenuchus spilurus
TATTGACATTTGCCATCTCCACATCATTGCATTCAGTTTTTATTCACAATTTGTTTAGTGTCCCAACTTTTTTGGAATCCGGTTTGTACATACTTACATAAAGACTCCAGTGAACCATAGTGTTTGAATCATCCACAAATGGCAAAAACATGGAACAGTGGTGAACCTTCCCAGGAGTGACCAGCTGACTAAAATTACCCCAAAAGCACAGTGACAACTCATCCAAGAGGTCACAAAAGACCCCACAACATCATCCAAAGAACTGCAGGTCTCAGTTGCCTCAATTAAGGTCAGTGTTCATGACTCCACCATAAGAAAGTTACTAGGCAAAAATGTCCTGCAAGACTAAAACCACTGCTGAGCAATACATTAAGTCTTGTCTCAGTTTTGCCAGAAATATCTTGATGAATAAAAATAGTTGGCAATAGAATGACAGACTCTAAAGCCTAAGGTCAATTTGTCCCAAGCCAGTCATTGAACAGAGGGGTATAAATAAGGATTTTAGTATATGAGAAGATTGTGTTACTGGTTTAAAAACGAGTGAGAAAGCTCGTAATGCTAAACATGGGCTTTGAGTAAGTTACATTCTTCAACAAAAAGAGCCTATCAGAAAGGTAAAGGCATGTTGGAAATAAGCCCTTCGCCCTTCCCATTGTTGTGATCCTACGTACATGCAAAGTAGCCAGAACAACCTGAATCAACACATTTTTTCTGGCATTTAGTCAAATATTACAAACTCTTGATACAGTGCCTGAAAGTTTGTGAATCCTTTAGAATTTTCTATATTTCTGCATAAATGTGACCTAAAACATATTTTAAAAAGTCTAAATTATGTTTTTGAATAATTTCTGTAGCATTTAGTTTAGTCAAAATAGATCGGTCCACATTCAAAAACACAACCTGGTCTTGTATGACTGGAAGGACTGCCCAGTGTAGAGTTTGCCATCAAGTAGCCAGACTTGCCTGTAAGGATTCTAGTGTAAAGCTTAGCCTACAGTGTTGGGCTGTTAATCTTTAAAATATTCACAGGAGAGTTTGAGCTCCATTCAGCACCTTTGCAATTAATTAGAGTTGCATTTGTGATTCAAAATTTAAAAAATTCTGTCAGTACAGTCTACAGTGCAGTTACTGTTCTGCATTAAGGTATTAATGAATGTTAGACAAAAATCATTGCCAGTTATTTTGCTTGAGTGGTTTTTAGTGGTGTTTTCACATTAGAACTTTAGATTAAGTCAATGTTATTATATAACATGAAATAATGTTAATATCCAAAATGTGTCTTTACAATGTCATGATTTTGAAGGCATACAGACCTGAGTCCTATTGAGATGCTGTGGCATGACCTTAAAAGGCCGTTCATGCTTGAAAACCCTCCAATGTGGCTGAATTACAACAATTCTGCAAAGATGAGTTGGCCAAAATTCCTCCACAACGCTGTAAAAGACTCATTGCAAGTTATCGCAAATGCTTGGTTGCAGTTGTTGCTGCTAAGGGTGGCCTGACCAGCTATTAGGTTTAGGGGGCAATCACTTTTTCACACAGGGCCATGTAGATTTGGATATTTTTCTCCCTTAATAAACACCATTTAAAAATAGCATTTTGTGTTTACTTGTGTTGTCTTTGACTAATTTAAATTGGTTTGATGTTCTGAAACATTTAAGTGTGACAAACATGCAAAAAAGGACATCATGAAGGGGGCAAAGACTTTTTCACACCACTGTATACTCTGATAAGACGTTAGTACAAATATATTGAATGATATTATGTTTGCTTACTTTAAATTGTTCACTAAATACCTGAAATAGAATATATTGTCTATACTGGACTAACATGTTCAGTTGCCTTTTGTGCTATTAACTGCAGCTTATTTGGAAATGTAGGGACACCTGTTGGAGATATTTGGTACTGTAAGTTTTGCACAGGAGGATTTGAGGAGACAAACCATTGGTTGTAGTGCTACTGCAGCTTGAATAGTATAAACAAACAGTTAAAGCAAACAAGACCACAGACACTAACATATTTTTGAGTCATTCAAAAAAAGGTAGTTATACATTTTGTTATTATTGAAACAGTTGTTTAATGTATTTTAAAGTATAGGTCCCATATGTGCTTTTTCCACTTGTGCATGTAAAACAACTGAATATTGAAGAAAAGTTCATTTTTGTTCTAATTTAATTCACAATGTTTAATGTCATATGTTTTATGTTCATAACACGTAAAGTGACATTTCAAATCTTGTTTTGTTTTGGTCAGTATGGCTTATAGCGAATGAATTAGCTAGTCAATCAAGCACAGAATTATCATAGTGAGCAACCCATTTGGTAATATTTTTGGCACTGTGGGCAGGTGCTCAGTCTTGCCAGAAATTAAATTAGCATCCCCACTCAGCTTGTCAGCAGATGGAAGCAATAAGTGCTCTAAAATTTCATGGTAGATGACTATGTTGACTTGATGGATAGAGTGTACCTACACTAACAGATGACATGGCACCCCAAACTATCACAGACTGTGAATAGTGGATAGGAGTGCCCACTGCTTTGGGCACATATTTCCACAGCCTAGTGTGTTCATTAGTGTCTGAGTTTCACTGCACGGATGGGTTAAGTGCGGAGGTCAACTTCTGTTGTGTGCATTCACATTGGCAAAGTTAAATCTAATCTAATCTAATCTAATCTAATGGTGGATTGATTTTAGGAATGTAGGAATAATAAGGAATAAATAAGGAATAGCCCTTGAGGTTTACAATAATTATACTGTTTGAATAATAATTTACTCAAATTCAAATTAAAAGTTATTCATGAACTCTAAGCCAGACCAATGAGCATTATAACAAAAAAAAGCTTAAAATGTGTCACTTCATGTGTAATGAAAATAAAATATACGACAGTTCACCTTTTTGAATTAAATTCTAAACAAAAATAAACTTTTTCATGATATATTTTGATGTATGACTATATAGATGAACTGGGAATTTATACAGTAAATGTTAACTGAGTAAGGAAATAATTTATATGTGCTTATTAATCAGAATATTCATAAACTTAACTATAATTCTGAAATATGTATATTACATTATAAATAATTAACAGTGCCAAATGAATGACACATTTTCGTGTGTGTGTGTGTGTGTGTGTGTGAGAGAGAGAGAGACAGAGAGAGAGAGAGAGAGAGAGAGAGAGAGAGAGAGAGAGAGAGAGAGAGAGAGAGAGAGAGAGAGAGAGAACTAAATAAATCCCCTCAGTACACTCTGGGTGACTGATTACATATCGGCATCAGAATTATAAATGTTTAAAATAGGTGTGCTTCTCCTTTAAGAGTCTGGCGATGTTTTGGTGGATAACCGTTAGTCCGTATGACGCTGTCGTTTAAGGAAAGTTAACGGAAAATTCAAAATTAAACAACTACGTTGCCAAGACAACGCGGGGTCTTCGTATGGTGATTGGGGGACCCTCTGCCAAAAAGGAATCTAACTGATTTTTATCCGTGAGGTTGCCAAATCTTCCATAATCCCTACACAGCTAAAACAGACGAGTAATTGTCATATAAACAGAATTAAGCAGCTTACTTAAAATGTAACTGTAATGATAGTAGTTAAATAAAATCAGTGAAGGGTTATTATCACCTCTGTTGAATTGATTTGAACCACTGCTTAGAATTTGGGAACCCTATCAATTAGGATATAATAAGTGTGTGTGTGTGTGTGTGTGTGTGTGTGTGTGTGTGTGTGTGTGTGTGTGTGTGTGTGTGTGCGTGTGTGTGTGTGTGAAAAATAATAAGATTTTAAAAAAAAATTATCACAGAATTAAAAATTATAGCTTGTAATAATAGAGGAACCCTTTCTGTTGCTATATAGAACCATATTCAGAAAGTTTCTGTATAGAACCATCTACAGCACATTCCTTGTCAATCTGAAGAACCCTTTCACCACAAAAAGAAGCTTTTGGGTTCTTTGAGTGTTCACTGTTCTATATAGAATTTTTTTTCTTTATGAAAGAACCTTTGAAGAATCATCTCTTTTAAGAGTGTAGCCCAAAATTGCCCCTGTCCTAGTGGTGAATGTGCTGCAGGTCTGAAATGCAGGAATTGGTGTATATGAACAATTGAAATGAAGCTGATAAAACATTAAATATATGGTCTGAAATGAAATAAAAGTCAAAGTAAATTTAAGAAACACTATTTTGTCATGCTATCCTTAGTTCTGTGTTGTAATTTATCTTAATAAAATTAAAACAAGTAAAATATGTATTTAGTAAGTTAAATAGTCTAAGCTTAAGAATGAGAGATTTGTACTATATTTAAGATCACGTGACTTGCCAAGATAGTATTTTTTTGCAGTGTAGGGTTATGATTAGGTTAGTGATAGTCATTGGGTAAGTCTCCAGGAAATTAGTGTATGAAATGTCCCCACAAATCACAGAAACAAGGCAGTGTGTTTGTGCGCGTGCGTGTGTTAACGCTGTAGCAGATGGCCACGCGGTGATGTCAGTTGTCAGCTGGCTGGTGTTTAGTGAGACGCGGATTTCAGGTTGAAAGCGTGTGAAAGCTGCTGTCTGGGCCACTCTGACTGACACGGTCTACAGCAGCAGCACCAGAGTGTTTTTGTAGTTTTTATAATCCGCTCTGTGTTTACAGTCCAAATTCCTGAACTACGCCTCAAACTTGTGTTTCAGCATTTCTGGGTAAGTTCTGTGTTTCTTTTAACAAATACCTGCATATATTATGTTATGTATATGTGTCAGCATTGTTTTCAGTATATAAATCATGAACTTTAATCGTTTTGTTCGATTTCATCCGTTCCACCTTAAATGCTGCATCAGTTAAGCGGGCGCCTCACAGATGCCTCAATGTAAATGCTGTACTATTTAAGGTGGAACGGGACGGATGCCAACTTGAGCAAAAATGACTGAACTAAAAAGAAACGCAGTTAAATGAGTAATGTTACAGGTCCTAGAGCAGACTAATATAAACTACTGTATGTAAAATCTTGTATAGCTTAAAAGATCCCTATAGCCTGTTCACTACACTAATTACCACAGCAGGAGTTTTTGTGTTGTGGGAAAGTGTGTTGCCTTCTGTTTTTGCTGTAATCCTCCAGCAGCAGGCTGTGTGTGAGCTGCAGGGTCAGGGTAGCCTTCCATAGCCTTTACTAATACTTTGGCTAAGTCCATTTGCTGAGCCCACGTGGTGATGCTTATAAACCTATTAATGTGGAGGTGAAGTCCACCTGGGCTTTGCTGGACAGGTGTGTGAATGATGTCAGGTTCAACACCTGCTGAAACAATTCACAGAAGCCATTCATAGTTTGTGATGGTTCCTAATGGTTTTAGAACCACGTCTAACAACTAGTAATGGCATTTTATGTGTTTTAATGGGTTTAAGATCTAAGGAGTATTATTCTACACTGAATACATTACAAACTGGTTGAGTTATTCTTGTTATAAGTGTGTGTGCAATGCAAGTCTGGACCCACTGCTGCTTCCAAGGAGATTAAGAAGCTATACATTCAACACCTGACCTGTGACTGACTCTAGATGCATCTAATAGTTTTCTAATGAGATCTAAAGGTGTTCTATAAGACTGTATGACCCAATTCCTACCAATTCCCCTTGTTTGATGGTAATTTTTCCTTATTTTCCTGATTTCCTGGGATAATTTTAAACAGAAATGTTGCAGGACATTCTTGAGTAGAACATAAATAGATCTGATTAACTACACTTATACTTAAACATGAATGGACCTACAGTTGTAGAAAAACTATTAAAGTGGAAAGTAAATTTTCTTTTCACACTGGCACATCTGATTTCAATCATCCACTGAAAGGTCCTCAGGGAATCAGAAGTGGTTCTTCAATAACATTGTTTAGAGAACCATGTAGCATAGGCTTAATTCTAAAGGTACAGCGCAGCACTGTTACATTGATACAGTTCTCAGATACACAGTATTTAAAATAAAATAATAGAGCAGGCTGGATTTTAAAGGGTACACCCATATCGTGTGAACCGTGTGGGAATGCATCTCCTTTCATTCATTGTCCTTCCTTTAGAGTGGCCCAATAGTAATTGGACAATTGGCTGCTCTGTTGACTCTTGGCCTGGTTTTTGTCATATTGTTAGATAATACACAAGAGAGCTTGCAAAAACATCTAGAGCTATTCTAGATTCACATTTACATCTGCAGTCTGTTGCTATTGTTTGTCAGCATGATCTAAAGAAGTTCAATGCCAGATTTAACTTTTGTATATTTGAAACCACACTGTGCACAGATAAGTTGTCAATTTTCAGTATTCAAATAAGTAAAATCATCATGATCAAAGTGTGCATTCAATGGTGATTCAACAGCTGTCCAGAATAAACGTGTCAAGGCCTAATTCAAGTAGAAGAACATATCAGAATAATGTCAGAAGTTTTACCATCGGACGTAGTCTAACAATGTGCACAATCCTCCAATAAGCCATAACATCTAAACATATTCTATAGGAACTTTTGAAAACATAGAAATAATCATTTATATGTAATGGCTCAATAAATACAGTCATAAACTGCTGTGGTTAAGATTGTAAGTATTGTTTTACCAAAATAAAATTTGTTGTTCATGTGACTAGCTGCTATCATTAATTAGTTAACTTTGAAATAACATTCCTACATTTTTCATATTTGTAATTAATTTATTCATTAGTTTGTCTATTTTGTAAATATTGTTAACATGTTCCTTATTTGAACCATAAAATTATGTAAAGCATCTTTTTATGGTGTCCTCACCACATTTTCAAGACGGTCTATCCACATTAGCACAAATATCTAATGACAACAGAATTAATTGCTTGAAAATGTTGAATTGATGAGACCCAATAAATATTAGTAAACGTTCAAGCTGATTTATAACATGTGCTTATCTCATCCTCTTTAAGATGATGAACAACTTCATAATAAAGCAGAATTTAAATCATATTACAGAATCATGCTATTAAAACTTCCTGCCACCTTGTTGTTATAATGACGCTCATTGCCTTGTGCAGAAGTTTGGACACCCATGGTCAAAATATTTTCTGCACATCACTAAATAGTTGTGGGCACTAATTTTAGATAGATAAATACTTTATTGATCCCTTGTGGGAAATTTTGCACAATACTGTGATTCTCATGTGACATTTTCTGTTTTTATTGGTTTATCTGTGAACTGGAAGTACCACATCTGACTAGTTATTTCAGGAATGTAGCCTCATGAGACGCCCATCATCATATTGCTGTCAGTGGAGTAGATCAGTTCAGGGAGCTCAGTCTGTTCACTGTCTACAGTTAATCAAGTATCCTAAAGCCCCTGTATGTACTGCTGTTGCTCACTAATGAGCTTTAAAGGATGTTTCAGGGACACTGGACGTATGCCCTAGTATAGCAGCCAGTGGAATAGTTTCATCCTTGAGAAACATGGGAAAATTAGAGTATGGGCAGTATGGCAATGAAGAGTTTTATGTATTGATTTAAAAAATACATCACCAGGGCCATATATTTAGAAAGGTGTATAAATGTGTTCAGGAATAATTTTATTCTGCTATTTGGATACTTTCTTAAAATGGGGTCCAATATACTGTACACAAAAAATGGTTCATAATTTAAATGTGTGAAATGGGCATTAAGCTTGCTTCACATTCCATAGTTATTGATGGTTTTTTTCAGTATATTATGTTGACTGTTTCTTAGATACTGTCCTCATAATATAAAAGTTTGGACACCTTCTGGACATTAAGTGATTTTTCATTATTTAAAAATTGTCTGGATTGTAAATTAATACTAAAGTCATCCAAACTATGAAGAAATACATATGGAATTATTTAGTAAACAAAAAAGTGTTAAACAAACCAGAATATGTTTTATATTTTACATTCTTCAAAGTAGGCACCTCTTGCTAGATGCAGCTTTCTTGGCATTTTTTCAGTCACCTTTATGAGGTAGTCACCTGGAATGTCTTTCAATCAACAGCTGTCTCTTGTCAAGAGTTCATTATTTGCATTTCTTGCCCTCTTAATGTGTTTGAGATTAGGTATGTGCCTACTTTGAAGAATCTAAATATATTTTGGTTTGTTTGGCACTTTTAAGTTTACTACATGATTCCTTGTGTGTTCCTTCCTGGTCTGGAATGTAAGAAAAAAATAAATAAAATAAAAACATTGAACGAGAAAGTGTGTCCAAGCTTTTGACCAGTACTGTATTTCCATTACTAGTTATGTACATCACATTACATGTTATATAAATATAATATAAAATATATTAAAAATGCCTAAAAAATCCATTTTCAATAAAAACCCAAACAGTGTACATAGACAAGTAAACACAAATATGAAATAAGGTGAAATTGTGTTTGAGACCATCAGTTGTGTGTTTACTTTGAAGAAACTAAAATCTAAAACATATTTTAAATAAATGTTAGTTTAACATTTTTAACCTTACTACATGATTCCTTATGTATTCATTCATTGCCTGGATGACTTCAGTATTAATTTACAATGTAGGGGAAAAAAAAGAAAAATATTAAAACATTGAATTAGAAGCTTTTGACTGGTACTGTATGTTTATCTACTCAAAACACAAGCACCTTAACAGAGCACTGCTATTAAATTGGCACCAAAAAGATATTTTAGAGAAGAAATTGGATTGAAGTATCCCTATATCTCTCACCAGCTAATTCTAAACAAGACTGTAACCAGGAGGGCATAGCATGATTTATATTTAGCAAATTTGGTGGTTTAACTACTTAATATCCCAAACTAAGATGTATAAATAAGGCGTATTATGCAGTAAATAACATTTCAAAAACAATGCAAACTATGACTGAGTTGGTCTTAACTTATAGGAGTAGAAGCTTGAATGTGCCAGAAACCAATGGTCATTTAAGAGGTAACAGTCTCAAGACATGCCTGTAATCACATACTGTATGTATCAGATATGTTCAGAATATGATTGTAATACGATATGTAAAAATAATACAAATATATCACCTGTTAGCGTTTCGTAATGTTAGGATCTATCAATGCTACCATTACATACTGACTGGGCTTTTATTATTGTAACACTGTTACTATTCATGTCTCTGACTTGCATGGTAATGTAATCTCAATGCATCATTTTGCTCTGTACTGTATTTACCAAAACATTAGTGGAAATATATATATATTTTTGTGAAAATGGACCATTCTGCAAATGCTAATCCAGGGGTGTCCAAATCCAGTTCTGGAGGGCCGGATTCCTGCAGAGTTTGGTGATCTTCCTGATCAAACACACCTGATTCAGCTCAGCAGGTAATGAGTAAGTTTAATTGTAGTGTCAGAGCAGAGAAATCACCAAACTCTGCAGGAATCCGGCCCTCCAGGACTGGATTTGGACACCCCTGTTAATCAATCAACGTTCACTAACATTAGCTATCATAGCTTAGTTACCTGGAGCATTAATCAGTGATACAGTCACCCAGCAACCAACAATGAGACTCACTATCATATTCAATTAACGTAAAGGATCCCAGTGATGTCATATAGTTCAGATTAATTATTGGAAGCACGTTCTCAGCACATTTTTGATTGAATTAACAGTGTCAGCTTGAGCTTGAATTCAGTGTAAATAAAAATAAAATCTACTTCATGTAGCAAAGCTAATAATTTCTGGTTGACTTTGCTTTCTGGATATAACATAAATCAGGATTAAGGGTCCTTGTTGAACTGTGGTTGCTGGCTCAGTGGGTTGTATCTGTGTTGCTGGAGGCTCTGATGGGAGAGAGACATCAGCATGCACAAACACATGCTTTGCTGGCCTCCTCTGCTTTTGTGGAGCTTCATCCCCAAACAAACTATTTCTCAAAGGAGCAGCCATGGCCGGGAATGCCTTGACAACTGTGGGAAAAGTTTATGATATGCAGACTGGGGTCATTGAGTTGAAAAAATAGGCTTATCAACAAAATGATTTTTAATGTTCTCACTGATATTGGGAAAAATATTGCTTATTAATGGTGTAATGTATTACATGTTTTTAAGGGGTCTTAAGCTGTTGTTTACTTCATAATTAACTCTTTTCATGGTGAGGGTGGATTTCTGTAGATATTTTAAAGTACCATTGTGAATGATTACAGGTATGCAGATGTAGTAGATTAGCAGCTATAAAATGCTTGCTTTCCAATCTATTTTCCCTCTACCACCAAAATAGAATTCCTGTCAGTAAAGTATTTCCGAAATAATTAAGGTGGGTTGAGCATCTGACTCAACATTCTTGGACATACAGTACATCAAGGACAGAAAAGGAAAGCTTTTTATTTTGTAGTGTAGGGTAAGTACCAGTACCATGTCAGATGAAGATTTAGCACTTAAACTATAGACTATTGTATTTGCTCCAACAAGTAAGGGTATAATGATACCCTCTACTCACCACTCACTTCTATTCACTTCTGATACTGGATTCACAATATTGTAGTTGAATGAAGAAATATAAGATAAAAGTGAACAATTAAAAATTATTTTTCTTGTATTTTAATCAAAAGAACAAACGTTTAGTATTGTCAATAATGCTGATTATTGTAACTCCACATCTTAACAATGGGAAACATTGTTTTTTTTTTATTTCAGAAGCAAATCCAATATAATGTGCTTTTCTTTATATAAATATATTAAGTGTGAGCAAAGATGAAAATAAAAAACTAAACCAAAATTATAGTTAAAATTTCATGAAAAATAATTCAATTTCCAATGCAGAATGGAAGTAGCTGTGAGGCTACAATGGAGGCTAAAGAGTGTGGCATGGAATTTCCATGCTCTCGTGTCTGTGTGGGTTTCATCTGGGGACTCTGGTTTCCTCCCACGGTCCAAAAACATGAATTGGCTACTCTAAAAATGACGCTTGTGTATGAATGTGAATGTGTATGTCTGTGGGTGTATGAATGTATGTGTATATGCCCAGATATGGTGTTGGCACTCTGTCCTGGGATATCCCCCTAGTGCTCATTGCAGTCCTCCATTTGGACGCTTGCTTCCGGTTGAGAATACACTGGGCATGATTGGTTGCTGCTTCTCGCCAGTGTTTGTGGTAGAGTTCTAAGTGTGTAAATGCTGTAAGTGTTGATTGTAAAGCGTCCTTGCAATTGAGAAAGGTGCTATTTACAGTAAGTTTAACGTTCATTCATTAATTCAGTATAGTCCTGCTCTCATTTAAAGTATTTTCATATACAGTACCAGTCAAAGGATGGTAGATATGCAGGATTTTCTTTGTTTTCCATGTTTCAGAATAAACAAGTAAACAACTACATAACACATTTATGGAATATATAATCAAAAAGAGCTATTTACATCACAGCTGCTTGAACTAAAACCGTACTAAGGTGATAAATTCCTGTAACTAATGTTTAACAAGCTATATGTAATATTTATAGCTTATACATAATAAGCTATTAGTCTCAAAATGACAAACAAGTGTAAAAAACTGTTTTAAGTGTAAAATAATTTGAAACTTGTATTTCATGAAATAATTATAAGAAGTGTAACACTGTAATATAGTCAGCTGGAACTGTTTGTCCATTTCATTGAGGACTTTAATAGTGAAGCAGTTTGCCATATGTGCAGAACAATGAGTCAACCAGACGCATGATATTTAAACAGAGCTCACTTCCTCAACCTGCATCCTGTGTTTAGGGGAAGACAAGGTAGTGAGTGTTGAGAGAGAGAGAGAGAGGGAGGTAGTGGTAGAGTATGGAGGGAGGGGTGCAATCCTGCTTCCCTTAGGCTTGCCAGAAGGGAAATTTTGGAGAGAGGAGAAAGGTTGCAGGTGCTTCCAGTGTAGTATTCTATTTTCAGGCATCATTTTATATTTTAAAATGATTTAAAGAGGCCATATCCTTTATATTTCTACTTTCTGACATTTGTGTGGTTGTATTTGCCAAAACAGTAATCAATTTGCATCATTTTTCACATTTAACTTTCTTTATCATTTAGAAATATCCCAGCATTACTGTGTCTTTAAGACAGATAAATATAACCTCCCAGACAAAAAAAATGGTCACGTTTGCAGTGGAAGTAACTTCAGAATCCTGCAGATGACATTAAAACAGGATGATCAGGCTATAAATACCTGCGGGGTGTGTGACAGGATTCATAGATTGAGAAGAGGTGGTACAGTGCAGTTACTGTCTCATCCAGTGTGTGGAAAATGGGCCACAAAGCAGATGTTAATGTGCATTTGGCTGCCAAAAGCCATACTGTGAATGAAGTAGCTGAATTTGCAAGTGTATTGAAGCATATAGTCATACGGATCTACAAACAGTGGTGAAAAAAAAATCCCAGTATGCAGGAAATTCTCCTCAGACCCATTTTTCATATATTGAACAATAGTCACTGCACTGTACCACCTCTTCTCAATGGATGAATCATGTCACACACCCCACAGGTATTTATAGCCAGATCATCCTCGTGCAACACCATCTGCAAGAGTCTGAAGTTAATATCTTCTTAAACACACAAGGTGACTAATTTTTGTCTGGGGAGCTTACATATGTAAACAGTCACTGTTCTGTATTGTGCCTTGGTGCTGAAACACTGCACCAAGGGGTTAAATGCTAAAGGCTCAGTGGGCATATTATATGCACGTGTTGGTATTCATAACATCAAAAAGACAAATAATTCAAAACAGATTGTTTTACAGATTAGTGCGACCAATACTGTGAGCTAATAAGCTTAATATGTACAGTAGTTGGTCCTCCATGTGCCACCAAAACAGTTGTGACCTGCCAAGGCATGGACTTTGGAAGACCTCTGATGTTGCCGTGTGGTATTTGGCATCAATGTGGGGCCTTGCAACATATGGGCTGTATATGGATTGTATGCACTGGGAAGTGAATAGGACATTTTGAAACATTAACAATAGTTACATACTTGATCAAGGATTCAAGGAGACTTTTTTTGTCATTCGCATCACATGTAGTACATGAGGTGGAATGAAATTACATTCCCAAGGTCGCAGTTTTACCCAGTGTAGTAGCTTGATATAAATATAAAAAGTCTTTATGAGTAAATGCAGATATACAGACATGATATAGACTATACACTGTAAATATAGACTGTACACTATGCAGAGCAGTATATTATATCAGCAGTAACTTAGACTGTACAATGTTCAGAGTATTGAGCACGGCATGGGGAGATTAGCAGCAATTTATATGAATGAGTGGATAAAGAATAAATATTAGCAGCATACAGTTAAAGTTAAAGTAGCCAAGTGTAATAAAGTGTCAGTGCGGTGTGTGTGTGTTTCCTAAGTGGAGTTTAAGAATCTAACAGCCTCACAAATGAAGCTGTTCTTCATTCTGGTGGTTCTACACTTTATGGATCGCAGCCTCCTGCCAGAAAAAAGTGCTGTGTGGGTGGGGTCCTTCATGATGCAGGTGGCCCTTTTTCTGCATCTAGAGGTGTAGATATCCGTGGTGGTGGGGAGGCTGACACCAACAATCTTCTGTGCAGCTTTCACCACCCTCTGCAGAGATTTCCTGTCTGCAGCAGAGCAGCTGCCATGCCACACAGTGATGCTCGAGCACACGACGCTCTCCACCATACATCTATAGAAGGCTCTGAGAACTGAGGTTCCGAGACCAGCTCGCCTAATCACAGTACCATTAGGCATCTGTAGGATGTCCTGGAACAACATGTGCAGCTGATGCCTGGTGGACCCAGTTACAGTTTATTGGACTTAAAAGATCTGCTGCAAATGTCTTGGTGCTAGAAACCACAAAACCTTCAGCGTTCTTGAAAAGTCTGGGTCACAAGAATTTAGGTGATACAGGGAGGACCAACTATATCAGCGGTGTCAAACTCCAGTCCTGAAGGGCCGGTATCCTGCATAGTTTGGTGATTTCTCTGCTCAGACACTAATTAAACCTGGTCATTACCTGCTGAGTTGAGATCACCAAACTTTGCAGGAATCCAGCCCTCCAGGAACGGTGTTTGACAGCCCTGAACTATATATGACACATCAGCATATTGGTTATAATTTTTTGGGGCATCTGTATACATGCAATGGGAGAATGAAAGAACAAATGAGGGAGGAAAGAATAAAAAGGACTGGAAAAGTTTCCCTTTAATGCCAGCCTCTGTCAGCTTATCTAGAGATATGAACTTGCACACAAATCCCCCATTCATGAAAAGCTCAGTGTTACAGAGCAGCCTTGTTGAAACAGGAAATGTTTCTGCTTTTAATCGCTATAGCTCTTCCCTTTTCCATTCACGTTTGAACATGACTGAAATATCTCTGAGATAAACAACTACTTGGTAATAACACATCATTAAGTGAATATACAAACTAAGAACTGAGAAGTAACTTTCTTCTTCTTTTTTAGGTGATTTGGACCTCCAGCTGTGCATCTCTCTGGAGCAGCAGTGCCTAAATGATCTAAAGGACTGAAAGCCTGGCTGTAATGGACTGAACTAGTAAACTGCACAAATCCAAATCAGCATCTGATTCTTCAACAATGTACAATGGGGTCCTTAAATTTCCAGTGAGAGGTTAACTCTCTCCAAGCTCTTGAGTCAATATGGCGGACACCTCTATGTTTGTGACAGAGGGAATAAGTCCCACACTGGCAACGATGCATACCTGTGTACTGGAGGTCAGAACAAAATATGAAGTTATCCCTTCAGTAGCCTGCTCCATGTGCTTCTTGCTGGGCTTTGCCTACTGCTTCTTTGGTGAGTCTGTGGTGAAGTGTGATGATGATTATTGTAGCCTGAGAAACCCATTAAATTATACACTCACTCATTTGCTGACCATCTGAAGTTACACATGAAATTTAGAATAAAATAACAACACAGGGTTGATTATCAGAAGGGCCCTTCCAAATTCTCAGCCATGAAAATCGAATCACAAACTGTGAAATGAGACTTTACCCATGAAATACACTGTCATTTAATGCAATGGAAATTCTACATTTAAGCATGTTGCATATTAGCTTTTAAAACAGTTTGGAGATGATATTTCACATTTTGGATTCATGTACTGTAATTATGAAAGGATTGGGATGTCGGGCCAAAGCCAGTTTGCTGTACCTTGCCACAATGCAGTCTTAGCCACAAGACTCCCTGTTAGGGATCTTCTTCCACAACTCTAATGCCTCTTTCCTGACTCTATACCATGAAATGGGGAGATTTCTTACAGCTGAACTGGAAACTGCTGTTTTGTTAATTGTCCTTCACTGTTTAATTGCTATGAAGCTTTGCAGACAGGCATATTGTTCTATGTAAAGAGAACTTTGATGAAAACATTGTTCAAAAGGTTCAAAACTGCACTCACAATGTGTATCTTTGCACCACAAACTACTCAGAAACCATATAAAATATTTCCATCTATGTGATTGTACTGTTTTAACAACTGCTGTGACATCAAATACTTTTCTTCTCAAATCTGTGAAACCTGTGATGAGAGGCTGTAAAAGTAATCAAAATTACCTGTAAATGTAGTAGGGCCCTAATTATCAGTCATCCATTAAAATCCACAAAACTTCACTACACTGATCATGAATTTGTAAGAATTCAGTTTCTTCACATGCAGTTTCCAGATGTATGATTTCTTTGTTTGATTTGTATTAGCCATTTCATATTGTGAACTAAAGGAACATGCTAGCATAACTGTACTACTTTCCATTATCTAAGGTTTTGTTATAAATAACATTATTTGCTCTTTAATGGGAAAAAATTCTTCAGTGTAAAAGCAGTTGGCCTCAACACGCCTCAACCAGAATGCTCAAAAATAACTATGTAATAACATGTGAGTACATTTATTGTCATTTATTCCATAAAATTGCAACAAAATGAAACAAAAAAATTGGTCAACTCTGTTTCATGAAAAAATCTGCCAATTTGGTTGTTAGTTGATTTATGCTCCTACATTAAAATTTTTATTTTCAGTAAGAAAATAGGTTAGTTTTTCAGCAACGATGCTCAGTTCTCAGTAGGAAATAATTTACAGTGAAATGGGTTTTTCAGTTGAAACCTTAAACTAATTACATGTATATGTTTTAATTTTTCTGTTGATATTAAGTGATGTGTGTGTGTGATTCTACTGTATTCACCTGATGCCCCCTAAAAGTGCAGAACGGACGATGTTTCTAGGGCACCTTATACTGCAGACTTTACAAAAAATGTTAGTGTGATAAAACTTCTGAAATAAACACAGACAGCAAAGAAACAAACTGTTATTCACAGTCAACAACATTCATATCCGTTGCAGTGAGTTAAGAGGATGCCACAGACAGGAAAACTATCTGTAAGCTCCACTATTAACCCTATACCTGACCAGAAACCACTCGCAGATCCAGACTCAGTCACTGCTATGACTTAAGAATAACTGAGAATAAGTCATTTGCACTTTTTCTCATTGTATGACTTAGTAATGCTCCTTAGGTTGTGAATTTAAGGGCAGCATTGTGATACTATCATGTGGAGAGTATACAATTTAATGAATTATATACCTCACATTATATGCTGATATTCTTTGTGTTCTTGTTTTTTCTCTCTCTAAAGAATTAATAAAGGTCCCATTGCTTTATGAAAGTCAAAACATAACCTGATATTATTTAATCTGCTCATTTTAGTTAAATTATAAACATGTTTGTCAGTACGCCTGCACATAAACACATGCAAGGATGTCCTCGGGTGGTGGTTCATCCAAAATAGTATTGAACTGAGAAACCCAGTTGGATGCCATTTTCAGTTTCCTCAAGCAATCCATGCTGACTACCGCCCATTGTAGGCCTTGTCTTTTTTATAAACCATTCTTCCTGTTTTCTGGACTTCTACTTAGGAGTTTTATACACTTGAAAGAATGAACACTGTAAGATTCTCTTCATCATAAAGAAGTAACTTGACATTCTATAAGAAGTTTTGTATCCAGAAAACGTTTTGTTCATTTTCAGTTACAGTCAGCCAGAACAGAAAAGGTCCAAGAATGGATCTTTGTGTAACCCCATTTATAGTTTCATGAAACTAAGACACCATATACATCAAAGGGATCATTTTTAAACAAGTAGATGCTTAAATTCCAAACAGGGACATTCTTTGAAGAAGTAGATGACTTATTATTCAAAATATACTATAAATCAGTTTTTTGTATTTAAAGTATTTGAGATATGAGGTATGAGCCCATATTCTGTGCCATTAGTCTGAATGTGTGCTGCTGCAGATTATGGTACACCTTTGTGGCCATACTCAAATGCCTTATTAGCCAGATATTATATTATCCTTGTCACATATGACATATTTAACCTGTTAACATCCTCACCAAGAAAGAAGAAATCCATCCATCAATCCATCCATTATCAACCGCTTATCCGGGGCCGGGTCGCGGGGGTAGCAGTCTGAGCAGGGAAACCCAAACCACCCTCTCCCCAGACACTTCAGCCAGCTCCTCGGGTGGAACACTGAGACGTTCCCAGGCCAGTCGAGAGACATAGTCTCTCCAACGTGTCCTGGGTCTTCCCCGGGGCCTCCTCCCAGGGCGACATGCCTGGAATACTTCCCTAGGGAGGCGTCCAGGGGGCATCCGAAACAGATGCCAGAGCCACCTCAGCTGGCTCCTCTCGATGTGGAGGAGCAGCGGTTCTACTCCGAGCTCCTCCCGAGTGACCGAGCTTCTCACCCTATCTCTAAGGGAGTGCCCAGCCACTCTGCGGAGGAAACTCATTTCAGCCGCTTGTATCCGCGATCTCATTCTTTCGGTCATTACCCAAAGCTCATGACCATAGGTGAGGGTAGGAACGTAGATTGACCGGTAAATCGAGAGCTTTGCCTTTCAGCTCAGCTCCTTCTTCAGCACAACGGACCGGTGCAGCGACCGCGTTATTGTGGAGGCTGCACCAATCCGTCTGTCAATCTCA
>BRDA01010500.1:5959-20385 GCA_036984385.1 Crenuchus spilurus
CCCCCCCCCCCCCGACCCAACATTTTTGGTGAAAAAGGATGATCACCATTTTTTTTTTACTTAGCCTAATGTTTTGAAGCTAAATAAAAATAATGTTTTATTGATGATAATTTAATTTATTTTCATTCGTGTAAATTTCGTCACTGAATATCAGAAAAAGGTGATGTTGGCTTTGAATTTTGTGTTGTTAATAACTGATTTAATGTTGGTTTATATTGAATCGACGTATTGCATCATCGCGACGTTACGTTTCCGTAAACGGAGGTCACGTGGTTACACCGCACCCCCACGCGCTCGCCAATGGCGGTGAAGCTGCCTGAGTAAAAGACATGTTTCCGCACGCTCGTCGTTATATTCACTGAGATCACCGGCTGACATACTGCACTTTTGACCCGTTTTGTGTTTGATTGGAGTCTGTCTCAGGGACCCTTGGCTCCTGTAGTAAAGCATGTCTTCACAGGAGAATGACTGTGTGGCCGGGTTCCGGCAGGAGTTCAGGTCTTTCGCCACCGACGCCATCCACGTCGGTCAGGAGCCGGAGCAGTGGAGCTCCATGGCTGTGGTGCCTCCCATTTCACTGTCCACCACCTTCAAACAGTACGGACCGGGGAAGCATGCGGTGAGTAACCGGAGACAGGGGCGTCCTGGTGAAAGTGAACTTATTCAGAGAATGTAAAGTGACACTGAATGTGAGTGATTAGGAATAGAAATAAACAGCTGGTGGTCTTGACTGAGTTCGGGGCTGTGCGTGGCTATAAGCCTGACCCTACCGGATGTGCTGTCTACTCTGTGCTCATTAGCCATGATAATGTGATTAACTCGATCTGCCTCTTCATGAGCACCAGCAGAGCTCCACATCACATCAGTGTAAATACACTCACAGCTCAGTGTGGCTCAATATTTCACACTAGTAACATTATTAGACAGATTAACACTATTAGACAGTAAACAGTTTATCACCAGAGTGTGAGGAATAATTTTCTCTGCCATTACTCTTTCATCACACCCTGGTCACAAGCTTCTTCCCCTCCAGCGATCACTACACTATATTAAGACTAACGCACAAAGGGACTGCTTTTACCATCAGGACATCATCCTTATAAACAGCTGACCACCAGTAACCTCTGCTAGCACATTAACTTCTTCCCCTGACACTCATCCTAACACTGTACACCATCTTTCATTCCTACATCTGTACATGGTTTTTCTTTGTAATACCATGCACATTGCATTACCTGTCTAGTCTGTATGTTTGCTTGTGTTTTCTGTAATTATAGACAGACTGTCTATATTATTGTCCCTGTCACTGTATACCATGTATTTTATGTATATTGTTCAGTGTATTGTTTCTAAATTATATGTGCATTACCTCTTAAGTAAACTTTTACTTATATAGCACATTTCAAAGCCATAGCTACAAGCTAAACACTTCACAGTAAAACATTCATGTAATTAAAATAAAAGTAAATAATTAAAACAAAGTCAGTAAAATCAGTAAAGTCAGAGATTAAACAGAGAGAGAAAGAAGGACATTACTTATGATCATATACAAAAACTAGGGAATAAAAGTAGGTCTTTAAACACTTTTTAAAAGAAGATATGGACTCAGTTTATAAGATGGAAGATGATTCCACAGTGTACGAGCATATACTGCAACGGCACAGTCACCTTTTCACTTCAGTTTACTTCTAGGGGTAATGAGAACCTTTTATTGGTAGGTTTCTATGATCTAGTACTGGTCTGGTATAATAGTTCACATATATTCAGGTGTTGTATTTCTTAGTTTGGCATTTAGATATGGAGCTACGTTCTGAAATAGTTGAGCATAATTGATTAAAGTGGCTAGTCAAATGATTAACGCCTGAAAAAACACTAAAAACAGTTGAAAATACCTGTATTTTTATATATAAAATACTAAAGATTCAACATACCTGGCCAATAAATCAGATTCTGAAAGTAGTGTAGATGGAGAGATGAACTTTATTAATCCCTTTGGGAAGACTCCTTCAGGGAAGTTCAGTTAATATAAACTTAACCAGTATAACCAGAGTGGTGGCTGTAAGATGTATTTCAGGGTTTAGTGCTGTTGTACTACTTTATCACTCTCTTTAATTTGTACATATAATACCCTGAACACCATCTCTATAGTAGAGTAACTTCATCTCTCATTTCAGCCCAGTTGTTTATGTTTTAGCCAGTTAAAAGCAGGTGAGTTGGGTTTGTTGTTGAGGACAAAAGAAGTCATTCTGCTTTGGACAGTCAACTGAATTAGGCAAAGACCTTTGTGGTCGGCCAGAGCTCAGTTCAATACTGGCTGACTTTTGAATTTTGTGGCACAGCAGTGGTAAATTTCTGGTGGTCACTGAAGTGAAATATAAAGCCAGACATTAACAATAGTATAAGACCTACTGTACTGCCCTGTATACACTAACTTTCATACCCTTGGTACACAGGTTGTACAAAAACGTTCTTTAGTGCTTATCTTGTTAATGTTATACAATTTTAACAATAATCAACAAAGTACTTTGGTTGAAGGATAAAGGCCAAATCACACCATGAAGTAAATATTTGCCACAAGTCTATGTGAGCCACATTTGAAAATGCCCATTTGCACTATTGGTACAATAATTAAATAGTTCAAAGCAATTGAAAAGGTAAATAATCTGTTTGGAAGAGGATGAATGTTTATTTTGACTGAACACAGTGAGGAGACACAGAAGGGAGTGTTGTAGGGCTGTTTTTCTGTATTTCATGTATTCAAACATCTAGTACCAATGATTTATTAAATTAATCCCGACTGACTCAGGCATGAAGCTTAAACTTCATAACAGGGCAGTGATCCATCTTAAAATCAATATAAAATGCTTCCTTGACCACAGAGTCAACATTTTGCCAGAGCCATTCCAGCCCCCTGACCTAAACCAATAGAAAAAAGGTCAGATGAGCTGAAAAAGAGAATCCACAAACTTTGATCCAGAATCTAAAAGATCTGCCTAGGTTCTGTAATAAGAAACAGTCCCCAAACCCTGGCGTTGTTTTCTGAGGTTTCACAAAGTATTATACATTAGAATTATAAAGCATGATGTAATTGAGATTATGATGACCAATAATTAATGTCTTGCACCTTGTTTTGCCCCTATTTGACCTAGTTGTGGATCAAAACAGATGTATGTTGTATTTTATTGTATAGAGATACTGAAATGTAATTACTTACACACGGTTACAGCATTTACTAATGATGGCTGTTCTTTGGTGGGAATGTAGTGCTAATTTATATAGTTTGAATATATTTATGTATGTTCATGTTCTGTAGGTTTGACTTCAACATGCTTCCTTTTAATCACTAGGGTTTTGAGTATAGCCGCAGTGGAAATCCCACACGCAACTGTCTTGAAAAGGCTGTCGCTGCTTTGGATGGAGCTAAGCACTGTAAGTCATGTATGAACTCAATAACTTTACAATTAGTTGTGAGTAGAGCTGCGCGATATGACCAATTCCATATCCCGATAATGATACATATCACAATATAGCACATTTTCTGTAAATTCAGTGAATATTTTTTTATAAAATGACCCCAATTAATACCTTCCTTAATTAATGTTGAATTATATACACATTTATATATGCTGAATGAATAAAAAGTATTTTTTCATATATTATTTCTTTTTCTTTAGATTCTTTGTGCATATTGTTAAACATATAATAAAATAGTAACATGTGCACAAACTTTTCAACTGCAGCTGCAAACAGAAATCTGGGTCTAAAATATAAATATTGTCTATCAAAACCAAACAAATTTTTTTTTTTTTTTTTTTTTTTTTTTTTTTTAACAGTAAAATGATGAATTACGGCAGCAAACTAAATGAATACAAACCTAACATAAATACTGATGTATAATGTGTCGCTCAGATCATCCACATATCTGTGGTTATAGTGTAGTACAATACATTGTGGAGTTCCTCCTCTACTTTAGTGATATAAATGTGGCATGTCTACTTTAGTGAAGTGTTAACAGCAACTCATAAAACCCCTAGTTACAACCATGTAAACTAGGGCCATGTCTTTGCAGACATAAGTTGCGATGGCAGCCGTAATCTCCTTCCATCTGTGGTTCTTTGTTGTATGGTGTGCTGCAGGAAAAAGCCTCTGGAAACGTCTGAGTCTGGAGTTTAGTTTGAACACTTGACTGTAGTTTTGTGACTGTCTTCCATAGAAGACTTTACATTTACATTTGAGGCATTTCACAAACGCTTTTATCCAAAGCAACTTACAATTGGGAGTTAGATGCCTTACTCAAGGGCACTTCAGTCGTGACCTGCCCAGGGATCGAACCGGCAACCTTCAAGTCACCAGACCAGTTCTTTAACCACTAGGCCACGGCTGCCCCATGATGCTGAACATGATTTTTGCAAAGGTGGTTAAAGAGGTCAGTTGTGTTTGAGTCAGTCATGGGAACTGAACTGCATTATAGCTTGCAAAGCACACGTTTCTGATCTGTGTCAGACTTTTCGTATCAGAACCACGTCCATGTGCCGGAAGTAGCTCCAGTTTTTGGTACGAGCTCCTCGTTTTGTGTTTGTTGTTTTGTTTCTCTCTTCTGTTCAGAATTACTTTGTTCTGCATTGTTCCATCTCCTCACTGTTTTTGTTACAGTGCGTTATCAACAAAAGGACAACCATAAAGCATGTATGTTGCGACACAACAAAATGGATGATGGTGGTAAACGATAGACGTTTTTCTATAGTCTCTAGTTAGTCATATCGCACAGCCCTAGTTGTGAGTGCAGTGTGAATCATCAACTTCAAGTGCGTTTTGTTATTACTGAAAAGAAGTGTGTGTGTGTGTGTGTGTGTGTATACTGCAGAAAGAGTATTACTACAGATGGAACCATCCCATGCTTTCTAACCTTGAACAGATAATCTCTGACCTGCACAGCTAAAGGGACAGTGACCTACTTTTAAGAACACACAAGTGCATGTGCCAGTTTTTGCTGCTTCCTTCTCATTGCATTACGTCACCACAGGTAAATGGATGACTTGGCAGATTCTTGTTAATGATGGTGGTGCTGTGGTTTGTTTTTGAAAGGTGTCGCTCTTGCCTCTGGATTGGCCGCTACTGTGACCATCACACACATGCTGAAGTCTGGAGATGGAATTGTTTGCATGAACGATGTCTATGGAGGTGGGCAAATTCTACACACTGTGGCATATTATTTCTTGTGTATATTATTATTATTATTATTATTATTTATTATTATTATTTCTAGTATTATTTCATCTATATTTCTTTTTATTTAAAATGTGACAGGAGTGATGTGAATGGACTTTATATTTTCTTTATTTCCTCACCAGGCACCAATCGCTATTTCCAAAAAGTAGCTGCAGAAATTGGCTATGACATCTCCTTTGTGGACTGCACAAAGATGGATGTCTTAAAGTCAGCTCTTAAGCCTAATACAAAGGTGTGCCTATATGCCTACTGGAGCTTCTAGTCTGAATCAGCACTGTTTTAGATGATGTAACATGATTCATGCACAGTCATTGTGATTTTGTACTTTGGTAAAGAAGCCTGCTGTTGTAATGTTAATGCCATGTTGCTGTGATTCATCACTAAACACAAAGGCAGAGTGGGTTGTTTGTCTTCTGACTTGCGCATTTGGTAATGTAAGCATACTGTTGCATCATGTATGCAAAATATTGCATGCAAGACTGAGTCTGACTTTCATGTTTTCATGTAGATGTTGTGGATTGAAACTCCCACCAACCCAACGATGAAAGTTGTGGACATCCAAGCTTGTTCAGATATTGCACATGAATTCAGCAAAGACATTGTTGTTGTTGTGGACAACACCTTCATGTCTGCATACTTCCAGGTATGTTTTTTGGGTCTGTGCTCACATCCTGTATTTCATCATTTCCTTTTCAAAACATTTTTCTAGTCTGCTGTCTTAGTAGCTCATTCATTATAAGATTATTCAACACAATATCCATCATGTCCACACAGCCCGAAATCAAACCTGTCCAACAGGAAAATGGCAGCAGGGCATTCTAATGGAATGATCCTCAATTTTAAGCTTAAGCTACCTGATTAACTGAAATTCAGCTTTGTGGAATATCATGAAAACAACTTGGAGTGATTAGTCAATAGGCATTTAACTAGTGTGGTAGAATGCAGTGTTATTATTCAATGTATTTTGATTAGTGGTCATCCGTCTTGATTGTTTAGGACTTAACATCACAATATTCATGAACCGACAAGTAATTTAGTATATGTTGCATATTTAATAAATGTTCTAATCTTTCTGTAATTTTTTTATCATGGAAAATTTTGCTAAATAAGCATAATGTTCACTGCCATAATGAGTAACATACAGTTCAAAATGTATTCAAAATAATAGCAGTACAACATCATTAACCTGATCAGTCATTGTTTTTGGTAGAAATTATAATTCTACATGGCCAAACATGTACTAGTATTTGTAGTAAAATAATAAAAAAAACAACAGTCATGACATGTACGTGCTGCTGATTCTGTAATTGAATAATTAACTTAAAGAGTATGGATCGAAGAATAGCCAAAATGGCAGACTCGGCCAAGTTACATGTGTGTACTGTAACAATTAGAAGACACCTGTGAGAGGCCAAGCTATCGTTAAGGAGCCCCCACAACATCCCATTGATGCAATTATGACGTGCTGAAGAGGATACAGTTTGCCAAAAAACACACCGACTGGCCTAAAGAGAAATGGTGCAACATTTCTTGGACTGACAAAAGCCATTGTTGTTTTTTGGGTTGAAGTGCTGTAGATAGTTTGTCAGATGACCACCAAACACTGAATTCAAGCTCCACTACAGTGTGAAGCATAGTGCTGCAAGCATCATGATATGAGGATGTTTCTCGTACTATGGTATTGGGCCTATTTATTGCATATCAGGGATTGTGGAGCAGTTTTAATCCTCTGGAGTCCACGCTCCCGTTGGCGGTATTAGTATATATATTAACTTTAATATATTATGTATATATTAACAAAATTCAGTAAAAAAAAAAAAAAAAAAAAAAAAAAAAAAAAATTATATATATATATATATATAAACTCTTGAGTTTTTGTCCCAGAAACAGCAAAACATACACTGGAAACCTTAAATGATCTACTTTTCAAAAATATATAGCTTGAATTGAAATATAATTTTAGATTATTTTAAGTGAAGCATAATTGAGCAGGTGACCCATTGTTTAGCTTCAGAGCGCAGCACATATTTAATCAAAATATAGATTTATGACACTCTTACTGTTTTGACATTGTTGTTGCTGAATTAGTGCTGAAGAAAAATGTGTAATAAATAAGTGTAGATGGGTGTAATTTGTAAAATAGTCAAGGCATGTCAGACTACAACAGTGTCGGAAATATCCTCAGACTCCAGATGCTTAATACTAAAAAATAAGGTAATGTTCTCATGCTGAAGAGGGAAATGCCCTTGAAATGGGTGTTTTAATAAGACCGTGATCCCAAACACAGCAGGAAGTGTGCAACATATTGGTTCCAGACCAACAGGATTAACATTATGGAGTGGCCAGCCCAATTTCCAGACCTTAATCTAATAGAAAACTTCTTATTTTATTTTAATTCATGTTTTGAATTGGAATAAAATGGGCAGTATTCTCAATGCATTTATGTGTATGAAAATAAAAGCTAATACAAATGTATTTTTAAACACGCTGCTATTACTTTGAACACAACTGTCACATGACCTCAAACTTGTGAACGTTTGGCCTCTTCCTCCAAGCTAACTTTGCTGTTATGAGTTAATAAATAAAGGATTTTGTTTAATGCTTATTAATATGCTTTTCTAACTCATTTCATGCCATGTACAGCGCCCCCTGGCCCTAGGAGCAGACATCTGCATGTACTCTGCAACCAAGTACATGAATGGTAAATATAATTGAGTCAGAAAGTTAAGTTTTATGTTTATCTGTTCTGATTTGAATGAATTAACTTGATTTTATATGTATATGTTCAGGGCACAGTGATGTTGTCATGGGTCTTATTTCCATCAACCGTGAGGACCTCTATGAACGGCTGAAGTTTTTACAAAATGGTGAGACAAACGGAGGCCAATTAGATTCATATTTTCTTAATTAAGAGGCCAGATTTCAAGTCCTGATCAAGATTGTTTTACAAATTAAAAACAGATGTGACTAGAAATGTCATTTGTGAAATGGGTTTCACATGAAGGGGTTCAAAAGGAATGGTTCAAAGTCCCTTCCAGTGCAAGCTGCACCAAAGGACAGCTGTGGCATCTGGCAGGGTTCTGGAGGGCATCAGTGCAGCAGAAAGACACCTGCTGTAATAATTCTTTCAAGATAGAATATTCGCGTTTTTTAATTTGAGATTTGAGGTATTTCTCTTTCACAGAAAGGCAGCTTATTGTCAGCTGAAGTTAAGAGATATCAGCAAAGAATTTGTATTTTATGAGCTGAAAGAAGTAATAATGGCTGCATTCTTCAGCTGCCTCTCGATATTGTGATATAATTTTTGCCGTTTTATCAGACCAGCTGCTGCCCCTAACTCTTATGGACAGGAAATGATATGTGCATATCATGTGGCCTGCAGATGTTTTTGTAAAATAGGTACCCACCATTATTCTAACTCTTCAGTTGTCAGCAAGTGGTCTTGTCAAATGAAAAATGCCTGGGGCGTCATGACTTTGAAGTCTAGACAAGGTTTTATTGTAGATTAAATAAAATATTTGATTGTAATATGAATGTACTGTTATTCAGGCAGGTTGTAAACAACCTGCAGCCTTAAACTAAATCTCAAATACTGGCTTTTAAAGAAAATGTACATGAAAATATAATTAAATTCTACACACTTTTCATGATTCTAGCTTTTTTTGACAATTATTACTATTACAATTACTATTTAAAAATATATTTTTATCTGGATTTCTAGGATTTTGATTGCAGTTTGTTTGGGAGACATTTATTGTAGGATTTCTCTCTGAGTTCGTGTCTGTCCAAGTCTCTCCATCTCTATTGCTGTCTGTCTTAGTCTCTCTTTCTCGCAGTCTCCATTTTTTCCATCTCTCAAATACTGAATTTGAATCTGTGTGTGTGTGTGTGTGTACACACATATAAATTCAATGCATTGTGTATTTCAGGCCTTTTTTTATATAAATATGCTGTATTCCTTCATTTTCTTGCTTTGCTACAGCATTGGGAGCTGTTCCTTCCCCATTTGACTGCTATATGTGTAATCGAGGACTGAAGACACTGCATTTGAGAATGAAGCAGCACTTCAAGAACGCACTGGCTGTGGCCGAGTTCCTTGAAGCTGACCCCAGGGTGGTCAAAGTCCTTTTTCCAGGTGACCGAGATAAGAATGTAATCTTAAAACTATAAGGACTGGTGTGTTTTAATTTTAAAGTGGTAAAGTGAAGAATAACACTTGTGAAGGTAATGTTTATTAAGGATTTTCTGTAGCTGCTCTGTCTAAGTAAATTATTAAGGATGAACTTTGACTTGAACAATAAGTAACAGCATGCACAGTAACATGATGTCTTGTAGGGTTTAGGTGACTGGCTGTTGTAACGTCTCATCTTGACAAGCATCACTGAGCATGTGTTATAATTTCAACATGTCTTATTTGTGCAATCCGATAATCAAGTCTTTCATGTCCTCTAATGATCGCTGGTCATTGCAAAATTGTCTACTCTTTGATCATAGCACCTGGTGGGGATCTTTTTTCTACATGAACTGGGGCAGTGGACTTCTTATGAGTTAGGAAACTAAAAATGAACAAAATAATTCACTATATTATACAGTGTTTACTATTCATATGTGCCAGAATGCCAAAACTTTGTGGTTTCAGTGATTTGAAAATTGCTCTTAAATTGCAATTTCAATGTCAACATGTTTCATCTTCCAGCCCTAATTTTTAAAATAAAAATATTTACTTTTATTTTAAATCCTTTGTTTTCATGGTCTTAATTTTATTACTTTTATTTTAATTTTCTTATTTAAGGACTTTGCCACTGAGCATGAAAGGTGCTATATAAATGAACTTGAACCTATGTTTTAGGCTAGACCACATAGCATGCTGTGCCACAACAATTTTTGGAAAACCCCACCGGTCTTGTCTTGTTTTATTTTGATTCTTAAAGTACATTCTGTAATAGCCTTTTGGTTGTCATAACAAGGGCTGACTTCTTGACGTCTTTCCAGAAAATATGGGTTTTGGCATCTTTTGTGGCTTGGCTTCTCCATCTTCAAATGTTCCTGCATGTTCTTCTAAACTGAGTTACTGCCACAGATGATTGGGAAGAGGCTTGAACATTTTAATACATTGTTCTTACTGCTTCTTCCAAAAAGTAAACATGTACTGTATATCTTATGCAACAGCTCTGTACTGTCCTGTAAGGCATAAACATATGGGATATCATTGAACTAAAGCACCTTGAACACTTTGTGTCCTATAGGGGGCAGCATATACATGTCATACATTGATCCTTGTTGCTTCCCAGTAAGTGAAGGGCTTTTTTTGGTGTCGGAACTGTGATCAATCCTGAGATGGTATAGAATAACTCCTTGTCTCTCTTGGCCAGGTCTGCCATCCCACCCTCAGCATGAGATAATGAAGAAGCAGTGCACCGGCTGCCCTGGCATGGTCACCTTCTACATCAAAGGCAAACTGGAGCATGCTACAACCTTCCTCAACAACTTGAAGGTGATTTGAAAATGAATTATGAAAGAATACTCACAACAGATGGAATTGTCCAGAGGACCAATTAAAAGTGCATAATAAGCCCTGTATCTCCCAACTGCTACCCACACCCCCCCTAAATAAATCTCTAAATTAATAACAATCTTCTTCTGCTGAGCAGGGATTTGTTTTTCCATATTTGAGCAGATGTGAAGGATTGCGTTTCACTGAGTCTGTGTTTTGTCTTTCAGTTATTCGCACTTGCTGAAAGTCTGGGAGGTTACGAGAGTCTGGCAGAACATCCGTAAGTGCCAAATGTCAAAAAGTGATGATATACAACTGTGTGTGTGTGTGTGTGTGTGTGTGTGTGAGAGAGAGAGAGATTTAATTTAAAATAAGTTGTATTCATTAAACCTGCAGTAGCACATTTCGGGCCTTTTTTGTCTTTATGTTGATGGTGTTTGAATAATTGACTGAATCTCAAATTTTGACTGAATTTCTGATTTTCAACAGTAGAGCATAAAGGCTTGAAATGTCACTTTGTAATGTATTGATTATATAAAAATGACAGTTTATGCGTTTTAACTTAAATTATGAGCAAAATTGTATTCATTATTTTTAAATTTAGGTTTATTACCAAATTTATACCAAAAAAGAAAAAAATAAAGTAGCTTGACACAACCAATACAAGTGGTTTCCAAAATTAAATACAAAATGCTACTTAAAATGACTGCAGTCTCCGAATTATACAGAAACCCTAATAAGTGCTCACATTTTCAAATCAAGTGTTGTCTCTAGCACAGCTGATGCAGCTAATCAAGGGCTTCATGAGTTGCATCAGGTGTGTTTGAGATGAAACATCAAATGCCTGGGCTATGTATATGTATTAGAAGTTACACACCCTTCTTTGGCCTTCTGTGCGTTTTACAACACCTTTAAAGCAGCTGCAGGTTTACCTACACACACCGCTGTAATTTTTGTTCTTACTCTTTATGGTAATATCAGCTTAGTCCCTAAAACACAACAAATGTGGATTATCTGTTTAAGCACGTTTCACACACAGTGAATTGGGCTGTTGTACCAAAGGACAGTGACAACACACATCAGTAAACATCACAGTGTTCCAGTGAGCCCCTGCTTCTCGTCTATTGCACCAAATGCTTCAAATGAAGATTAATATATATATTTTTACTTTTTAATTTTATTTTATAATCCCTTATTAGTCCCACAGTGAGGACATTTAACCTTCATTTTACCCATCTGTGCAGTGAAACATGCACACATTAGTGGTGGGCAGCCCTATCCACGGCGCCAGGGGAGCTTTTGGGTGATATGTTCCTTGCTCACTTGAGTCATGACCTGCCTGGGGATCGGATCGGTGAACTTCAAGTTACACAGTCATATCACAGTCAGAATATTATAAACACCTACCGAATAGTGATTATAACCAGCCTTAGCTCAGATGACACTAGCAAGACATTGTGGCATGGACTGTATTAGGTGATGGAAGATATCCAGAGGCACATATGCCCATTCCAACTGCATTAGAGCACTGAGGTACCACTCACGAGTAGTGGTTCTCCTCTGGCATCAATGGCACCACTGTTATACTATTGGGAGGCGCTTGGGTGTATGGGAACTCCATTCTTGTTATCCCTTCACTACGGTCGGCACTAGAACATCCCATGAAGTTAGTGGTTTCTGAGATGCTACCACTCTTTGGCTGGTACCCTATTATCATGCCCTTTTGGACGTCTGTCAAATCACGGCCTTTGACCATGATGATCGTTTTGCACTCTGCTACAACTGATTAGTGTGTCATGTGTCACAACCCAGTCATGTGACATTGCAGGTTGAGTTCATTCCAAATCAGGGGTGGCCATAATAATGTGGTTTATATACGCGTGTGTGTGTATTTACTTGTTTATTTAATTATGTGCATATGAATGTGTGAGTGTATTATGTATTAGTGATGACATGTTTCATATGTATATATCTGTGTATAAATATTTTTATCTATAAGACAATATAGTTATTAACATTGCATATAAAAATCTTGTAGATTCATTGATCACTATGAATAAAAATAAAATGGCTGTGTTGACATTGTGACCCATCACTGTAAAGAATCTTGTTTTGTGCTGCATATTTTGAAGGTGAAATATCATTATATTCCACAAGGGGTCACTAATAATTTGCGACGGAAGATTTTTTACCTTTTTTAATCAGCAGCTTGGGTCATTTATCTGCATGTTGAACAGCTTGCATTTTGAGTAGACTCTTCAAAGGTATTAATCAATTATTTAAGCATCAGTACATATTTATATACACATCTGTGGTCAGATGAGTATGTGTAATATATATATGTAATTTTGTCTGGGTTGTCTTCTGTGCTGTCCTCACTTTTATAAGTAAACGATTTAGCTTTTGAAATTACATTTGATGTGCTGTAAGTCTCTGTTAACCTGCTCACACAGAGATAACTGGTCCACCTTGGGCTATATGTCCAAGCTTGTGATGATTCACGAATGTCATTCATTTAACAGAGCGATTATGACTCATGCATCGGTGCCAGAAAATGAGCGGATGGAGCTGGGCATCAGTGATACACTCATTCGCCTCTCTGTGGGACTGGAGGATGAGGAGGACATTATAGCAGATCTAGACCAAGCTCTCAGTGCTGCTGTAAGTGTGTTTGCACACACAACCTCACGCCGGCAAAAACCATAAACATTCACATAAGTCTATTGACTGCACTTACACAGAAACACCACTCTCCAGCAGGTCTCCCTAGGTAATGATTAATCATCAAGCAAATGGCCAGTGCTGTATCTGCATCTGGTACCAAGGTTATCTTTGTGCTAGAGACATTAACAGTCACCATGTGACTTTCCCTGTCTGGTGCCTATATCCCTGCCCACTGGCACTTTCAAACCCATAATGGATTGTGCTCATTTCAGTAAATCTAATTGCCAGAAAATCATGCTGGAGTAACTAAACCATATGTCAGATTATTTAACACAAAGTGATGTGACTCTGCCTTTAACCCTTATGGCAGCATTTCACCCATTTTTTCCCCATCCTATAATGCTACTAGTCCATTCTAAGAGGCTATACCAGGACCTGTTTTGTAAAATAAGATGCGGTTGAACCAAGATGAATTGGCTGTGTTTGCAAAATGACACTTATCCCCCAGAAACGTTTTCCTGTGAAATGAGGCAGTGATGCAGGAGATTGTAGGAGGCAGGTAACGATTTCAGTGTGTGTTCTCCACAGAGTGCTGGGGTCTATTCTTACTGCTAATCGCAGTGACTGCACAGAGAAACAGCAAGGCTTGTGTGCTGCTGCTCATTATAGAACGCATATGCAACACAATAGAAGCATATGAAGATTCACACAATTCAGTTATTCAGGAACAAATGCATCATCAGATCGCAATTTCATCAAGTTTGATTTGATTACCTCAGAAAACGTCTCAGCTTAAAATTATATATATAAAAAAAAACTTATTTTCACAGTAGTCAAAAAAACAGTACCACAAACTTTATTTTATTATATATGTATGTGTGTGTGTGTGTGTGTATGTGTATATAATAATATAATATTCATATGTAATCTATTTATAATTGTTTATATGTAATAACAAAAATGGCTCATAAAGTATAAATTATATTTACCACCATATATTGTATTTAGCACCATCCATCTTTCCCTCAACTTGGAGCAC
>BRDA01010500.1:20485-34283 GCA_036984385.1 Crenuchus spilurus
GCGGTTGAACCAAGATGAATTGGCTGTGTTTGCAAAATGACACTTATCCCCCAGAAACGTTTTCCTGTGAAATGAGGCAGTGATGCAGGAGATTGTAGGAGGCAGGTAACGATTTCAGTGTGTGTTCTCCACAGAGTGCTGGGGTCTATTCTTACTGCTAATCGCAGTGACTGCACAGAGAAACAGCAAGGCTTGTGTGCTGCTGCTCATTATAGAACGCATATGCAACACAATAGAAGCATATGAAGATTCACACAATTCAGTTATTCAGGAACAAATGCATCATCAAATCGCAATTTCATCAAGTTTGATTTGATTACCTCAGAAAATGCCTCAGCTTAAAATTATATATATAAAAAAACACTTGATTGTTATTTTCACAGTAGTAAAAAAAACAGTACCACAAACTTTATTTTATTATATATATATATATATATTTATTTTTTTTTTTTTAATTATTATATATTCCTAAGCATTTCACTGCTAGATGTACTATATATGACTGTATGTGACAGATAAACTTTCATTTGATTTAAGGATCCATGCATTTGAAAAATAAAATAATAAAGTAAAATCAAAACTTAAAAATACTTGGAAAAGTGTTGTATAATTATGATTTTTTTTTCTGTTATTAATAATGTTATTGTCACTGTTCATTATTGTTATAATTTAAATTAAGTGATTAGGCAGTGGACCAATGAAATGAGGTAAATAGCTTAATGAGGGAGGAGGAGAAGAAGCCTGATGAAACGATCGCTTGCCTGTGTGCTTTCACTATTTATTGAAGTTAACATCTTGACAGATATCAACTACCATGAAACCATCACCTTACCTCAGCTTTCTCTGTCGTTAAACTGTGAGAAAGATTTTTTCATGGTTACTGACTAACTACGCTACTTGCTATCTCCTGTGAAATCTAGAACATTTCTTATAAAATCTGTTCAATTTGAAATATAGATCCATTAAATTACGGAAACTTTTGGACCCTAATCTTTTTACACCACATGAATTCTGACCCACTGTCTTAGGTCTGGAGGTGAAGGTGGAGGTTTTTTTGGAGTTTCATGTTATAAAATAGTTGATCAATAACTTGAATAGTGATCACAAACAAGTGTTTATTATGATCATTTACAGCTTGGTCACATTTTTATTTCTCATGACTCAGACTGTTTTGTAGTTTGCTGAATATTTACTTTTGCACAAATCTAATGCTCCCTCTGATATGTTATGATGGGCTGTGTTTGGTTAAGCCATTCCCAAATGTATTTAATATCTCAAAATGATTAAATTCCCAGTACACTTTTCCTCGCCTCTCTCTTTCAGAACACGTTCACCTGATCCTTTACAGGCACTGTGCTGCTCATCTGTGTAGAATGGAAATAGAGGTCATAAAAGAACTGCTTTGATTTGTATTGTGTTATAATGTGATATGACTACAGACCTTAGGGGACACTTCCATTAGCTCTTGGCTTAAATCTCCTTGTAGAGAAGTATAAATTTAAGCTCACTGCCTTCTGGAAAACAAGAGGTTAATTATCTGGCTCTTAGTGAGGTTAAGTGCTGTCGGGTCTTTTTTTTTGCTGAATATGCTAATGTTTAAGGCTTTTATCGAACTGCTCCTCCAGTTTAGCCTCAAATTGTTAGTTCTCTGGCGGAATGCCATTTGAAAGGCTTGGCAGGGACTTTGGATAGCAACTCGGCATGGAGTCAATGGACCAAACGGGCTCAGAGACCATCACACTGATGACGCCAATTCTGATCTCTAGCCAAAAATAATATTCATACTAAAAAGCAATACAGCTGCGGGTAGAAATGTTTTAAATTTTACTTTATTATAATGCTCTTATTATGCTCTTTTATTTAATAATACAAATTTTAAAAGTTATGTAATTTAATTCAATAAAATTTTCATGTTGAATGAATTAAACTCAAATTTAGTTACATTATTTAAAAAAAAAAAGTTTAACTGGGCTGGAGTCGTGGTATTTACCATTAAAGTCTCCTGCGCATTACTTACAGCCTGCAATGTAGATCTGAAGGTTTGAGATTTAGGTGACTACTGGGTCATTCAGGATTTCCTTTTGTAATGTTAAGTCAATTGTATGTTTTTGTGCTTATTGTTCAATTCAAATGTAAATGCCCATTTTGATACATCTTCTACTTTTCCTCTCTGCTTATTAAATTTATTCTGAAAAAGGTCTTTAGCCCTTAGGAGAGGCATCAATTTACCAGCACACTGATTTAAAGCCATCATCTTTGGTGCACAGGCAGTCTTATTCTTTGAGTGTGAAACCTGGTCAGCATACTCTTAATCTCATTTTATTAGCCAAGCTTCTCATTGGAATATGTTCTCCATGGTGCTTTTTAAGAGCCATTGGGAATACTTAATAAAATAAAAAATAAGATGACCTCAATCGTAGTGGATTAGTCAAGATGATATTTGGGAGTTTTGCAGATGTAAATTGAATAAAATGCAATTAGGTTTTTTTTTTTTTTTAAAGTCTTTAATTTTTGTATGCAGTGAGTTATATGCAAAAGTTTTGCAGCAGTATTTTAGCTTCTGCACAAAAGTCCTTAATAAACAATACTTGGCAACATTTGCAAGAAGAGTAAAAATGTATAAATTAAACATTTTTCTTTAACTTTTTTTGTTCTTGTGACTCTTACCACTTATTTTTTTAGTAGTGCATGTGGTGGTAATGATCAAAACTAATAATCTTACTCTGCTCCTTACCAACAACCCCCTATTTCTGTATTTTGTTGCCACACATCTCTGTAGATCCAGATCTTTTTGGCATTCTGTATGTATTGCTTTCATGGTCGGCTTTCTTTGAGAGCTTCATTCCTGTAGTTTCTTTCCTTCAGACTCGCACTGTCCAATGATCCTGAATTATTACTATTGTTACAAGGACACATTGGTCAGTTTATGATATGATGGGCATCATTTAGGATTGTTTACTGCCTTTGAGGTAACATAGAGCGGGAGCAACACATTGGTTTGAATAAGCCAATACAAGAATTCAGTACAATACAATTGCTGGTAGATTTGTTTTGTAGTAACATGCTAATGCTTTTTTGTTTAAATTGCATATACAGTGTGTGTATACTAGTGCATCTACCAGAACTAAAATATAACGAAGAGGCGAAAATTGTGTTCATAATTTAATTCAAAACGTTAAACTGTCATACATTTTATTTAGTACACAGTGATATTTTAAGCCTTTTTTGTTTTAAAATTTGTACTGTTTAATTGATGATTTAATAATCTGAGATTCTGCATTTCTGATTTTTGTGAACTATAAGCCACACTGATCAACATTAAAACAAAAAAAAACTTGAAATGTCATTTTACATGTAATTAAAATAAAAATACTGTTTACCTTTTTTGAATTATGAACTTTTCTGATATTCTAATGTATTGATAGCACTGTAGATTCACAGTATTAAGTCAAATACTCATTCACATATTTATTCCCTATCTTTTGTCTGTTTTTCACCAGCATCCAAAGAAATAAACTTGACAGACTGAGCCAGGAGCTGCCACGCCATTTCCCAGAGCAGACAACAATGACACTTCTTACCTTTTGGCACATTCATTTTATAGTCAGTATGTAATGAGGTTATGCTTGAAATACATTTCACATCAGGGATCAAACGTGTAAATCAGTGCTTCAGTGAATTTGCAGTTCTTTTCAGCCATTCATTCAAATCAGGTGAAACTGTAGGGACATGACATCTTGCTTTAAAGTTTGCTGCTTTGGCATTTTTGTCTTTACTGATTTTATATTAATTGTAACTGCAGGGGTGGTAGTTAGCTACTAAATCGGTTTGGCCTTGAGGGCATGAGGGAAAAATAATGGTGAGTAGTTGAGGAGTGAGAAAGGGAAATGCTGCTGTCATGGTTTATTTTATTTCAGTCTTTCTCACACCGTGGCTGTCTGAGTGATTGAAGTGCTAGTGGATCAGATTCAGCAGGCATTGTAGACTCGTTATCGTCATTCTTGAGCAGCACTAAATGCACAATAGGGATCTTTGAGTGTCGCCATCGTTCACACCACACAGCTGTGTATGTTTCAGGTGACTCATAGCACAGTTTACATTTTATTAACAAACATTACCTAGATCCTCAAGATTCATCTATTTTTCAAATGCTTGCTTTTGATCTTTTGTCATCTGTGCTGATGGACCCATTAAAAGCCATTTGTATTCACTTTCTCTTTCTCTCTCGTCATGTTTAGATGTTAGTAAAATAAAAGCAATGACTTGATGGAACACTAGACATGGGGAATTGGTAGATAAATACCAAAACACATACCTAATGATCCACACAAAGTGGTAATGACTTTGCTGTCTGTAACAATATTATAAGACCTAATGACTCTTGTCTGGAGGTAGGTATTAATTATTACACCACAACAGCTAATTAGACATGACTGTAATCATATTTCTGGAGAACTGGTAAAATGTAGCATTTTTCCTCGTTTAGTAACTCATCGTTCTATAATGTAAACATATTAAGCATATGGTAATTGTAGCTTTAGTACCTGCAATCACAATGCAATTACCATGTGTTGTGTTTGGATTTGATTAGCTAACCAGGCAGTTATGCATAAGTCATCACACAAAATCAAATTCAGCAAGCAGTGTTTGTCATAAAGAACATGCATATAAGAACATGAAGAATGGGACTGAATGTGCTGCAGAGAAGTAATGGAAGCTGTAATGGTGAAAATGAGCACCTGTCATCATTGAGTTGGTTAATGTGAAACTTTACTCTGTCCATGGAAATAATATTTACAATACTTAATACTGTATTAATCATTATTAAATGTATAAATAATGTTTAGACTGTGGCCTTTTCTGTTCTTTATTTATGTTTAAGCTGGACAATAAAAAGCAGGACCTTTTTGGTGCCTTTGAACTGTGATGTTGGGGAAGAACCTTTTGAGAGAACTTTGGACAGCAAAGGAAACATAAATGGATCCTCGTTCAAACATCACCTTCCACTGGAAGCCCAAATAACCAAAGTGAAACTTATTTTGGACATGTTATGATGAGATCCAGTTCACTGGAGAACAGCTAAGCTTGGAGCAGCTGAAACAAGATGGATAGAATCATAGGAACAAGTCATTAAGAAACCAGAGACCCAAACAGAAGACATGTCCTTGTATATCTAAATGTATATGATCACCAGGACACAGAATCAAATTATAATAGTGTCTCAATAATGAATTGATGATAGCAAGCAGGTTACATGATGCTAATCAACACCTGAGATAATAAGCCTTAATGAACCATTTATTGATGATACTCATGTACAACTTATATAGCCAATACAAATCTTGTTTAATGAAGTGAATGTGTAAATATCAATTAATGTAACTAAAACAGCTGGTAAAACAGATTTTTTAATAGATTGTTCCCAAGACTGTTCAGACTTTTAATAATTCTTAATACAGTCTTATAATTACTTACTTTAATTACTTATAATTATTTTTCTTGGCAGTGGTAATGATCTCAACCATGGATCATTATTGTTATGTAATGGCAATTTTTGTACTTACATTCAAAAAGGTAAACTCACATTATATCCATTATGAATAAATATTTCAAGCCTTTTTATGTTTTCATGTTGATCAGTGTGGCATATAGCTTCCCTTACCAAAAAAGTATACTTCGAGTACGTTAAGTACACTGCTCAAAAAAATAAAAGGAACACTTAAACAACACAATGTAACTCCAAGTCAACCACACTTCTGTGAAACCAACCTGTCCAATTAGGAAGCAACACTGATTGTGCATCAATTTTACCTGCTGTTGTACAAATGGAACAGACAACAGGTAGAAATGAGAGGCAATTAGCAAGACAACCCCTATACAGGAGTGGTTCTGCAGGTGGTGACCACAGATCTTTTCTCTGTTCTCATCCTTTCTGGCTGATGTTTTGGTCACTTTTGCATTTTGTCAGTTCTCTCACCATAGAGGTAGCATGAGGTGTCTACAACCCTCAGAAGTTGCTCAGGTAGTGCAGCTCATCCAGGATGACACATCAATGCGAGCTGTGGCAAGAAGGTTTGCTGTGTCTGTCAGCACAGTGTCCAGAGCATGGAGCAGATACCAGGAGACAGGCCAGCACACCAGGAGACATGGAGGGGGTTGTAGGAGGGCAACAACCCAGCAGCAGGACCGCTACCTCCTCCTTTGTGCAAGGAGGAACAGGAGGAGCAGTGCCAGAGCCCTGCAAAATGACCTCCAGCAGGCCACTAATATCCATGTTTCTGCTCAAACTGTCAGAAACAGACTCCATTAGGGTGGTATGAGATTTTGAGTATTATTCAAATCCAGACCTGCAAGGGGTAATAATTTTGATTTACATTGATTATTTTTATGTTATTTTGTTCTTAACACATTCCACTATGTAATAAATAAAGATTTTCAACTGGAATATTTTATTTATTGAGATCTAGGATGTGTTATTTTAGTGTTCCCTTTATTTTTTTGAGCAGTGTATATTTAAGTATAATAAAAGTATTTCCCCTAAGTACTTTTATTTAGCAAGTACACTGATAAAAATATAAAAGTATACTTACTTGGGACTAAATTGGCCCATTTTAAGTTCAGGTACATAAAAAGTAAACTGGAAAGATACTCAATAATTTTTAGTTTAAAATTGGTATACTTGAAGTACTACTTTTTGGTAAGGGTTATTCAAATAAGAAATCCAGTACCTCAATTTATTAGAATATTTCATTTTGAGTTTGAGTAAATTGCAATTCAAACAGTATAAATACCATGTTTATCTCAGGCAACAACTGCTGCCTAATATCAAACCACTTCTGAACTAGAAATGTCTTACTTGGGCTAAGGATAAAAATGACTTTGCTGCTCAGTGGTCCAAAGTCCTATTTTTAGCAGGAAATTTTGCATTTAATTTGTAAATTAACGTCCGAGAGTATGGAGGAAGAATGGAGAGACACATAATCCAAGGTGTCTGAAGTCCAGTGTGAAGCTTCTGTAGTCTATGATGGTTTGAGGTACCATGTCATCTGCTTCTGTTGGTCCACTGATTTGTATCAAGTCTAAAATCAACACAGCCATCTACCAGGAGATTTTAGAACATTTCATGCTTCCATCTGCTGACAAGCTTTATGGAAATGCCGATTTCTTTTTCCAGCAGCTGCTCAGAGTGTCAAAACTACTAACAAATGGTTTGCTGACCATGATATTACTGTGCTTGATTAAACTGTATTGTGAAGAAGAACAGAAACAGATGAACTGAAGGTCACTGTCAAAGCAGCCTGGGCTTCAATAACATCTCAGCAGTGTCACAAGTTGACTGCCGCCATGTCATGTCGCATTGATGCAAGTGAACATACTGTGTTGTGCTGTGCATTCATATTTTGCATTTTGATGTTATGACATATTCTAAAAATATTAGAATATAAGATTTCTGAGCTGTAAACCACTCTGATCAACAGTAAAACAGAAGACTTGTAATGTCACTTTACATATAATAAAGAATATGACAAACTTTTGAATTACATTTTGATCAACAATGAACTTTTCAACAATATTGTAATTTTTTTATGTATGTAATATAGGCATTTACATTTGCTATCCAAAATAACTGGTGAACCAAAACATTTTCTATGCAATGTTAAAGCCCAAATATGTAAAATGTTGTCTTACAGTGCTCTGTTTTTGCCTTTCTGTCTTGAATGTTCTTAAAAATCTAAATGTTTAGACCACAACTTGATCAGAGCTATTATAAAACAGTGTTTTATTATCAGATGTAACTGTAGCCGTTTAATGCAAGGTAGCTAAGGTAGCTTTTAGGGTCACTACCATTGTGAGCAAAACTGATTCTGTAAGTTTCTAATCACTCTGAATGACTTTTTTTGCGTTGAATTGTGCAGAAATGTTGGCTGAATTCCCAAACCTAGCTTGAGTTGATCACATTCAGCATCTCCAACGTTCTTGGCAGTAATTTTTGGAATCGTTCACTTCTTATTTTTCTTACATGTCCAGTTCACTTTACTGAACACCTAGTTCTGTTTTTTGCTACAAGCAGAATTATTGCATTGTGGTACACGTCTGTTAGTCTTAATAAGCACTTTATGATGTGTAATGTGCCTTTACTTTTGAGTAAAAGCTTTTCGGTCAGGGTCGTTTTAAATCATTCTGATTGCTCCACCATGGCACAGAGCCTACAGCTAAGGAAGCTGAGGTAAGCTCAGTAATGGAGCAAAACACAGAAGCAATAGTTTAAATTGGCCTGTGATATTTTTCATTTGTTGGTGCCATGGCTAGTCATCTCCTGTCCAATTCCCACCTGTCTTATATATGATTAGAGGACTGCGACTCAGAACTTAGAAAGTGTGGTCCAGATCGGAAGCTGAAGCTAGCACAGACGTAAGCTATTTCAAAGAAATGTAGATCCATTCTTACAAAGTCATGCATTGATTCAGAGAACTTCACAGAACAGAGAAACAACTGATAATGAGTCATTCTGATATACAGTGGTGTGAAAAAGTTTTTGCCCCCTTCCTGATTTCCTTTTTTCACACACACAGTTTTTTGTCACACTTAAATGTTTCGGAACATCAAACCAATTTAAATATTAGTCAAAGACAACACAAGTAAACACAAAATGCTATTTTTAAATGAAGGTGTTTATTATTAAGGGAGAAAAAAAATCAAAGCTACATAGCCCTGTGTGAAAAAGTAATGTCCCAGACTTGGACAAGCAGAAGACGAGTGATGGATGGATGGATAAACTATCTAGTATATATAACATAATTTTCTATAGCATTTATGTAGTATTGACAATAAAATGAATAAAACCTTCATAGGGTCACAGGGTTATAGCTACATTGCTCATTGTTATATACACTATATGGACAAAGGTATTGGGACACCTGCCCATTCATTATAAAAAAAAAAAACACTTCCAAAATCAAAGGTAAAAAGTAGTTTATTGTGCTTTTGTTATTAACTGTCTCTACTGTCCATGGAGACTTTCTACTAGATTTTGGGACATTTCTGTGAGGATCAGATTGGATTCAGTGACAAGTGTTAGTGAGGTCAGGATGTTGGATGATCACTACCCAACCTCATCCCCAATTCATCCCATAGGACCCCCATCATTCCAGAGAGCACAGTTCCGCTATCTATCTGTCTATCCTGTGAATTGCATCAGAAACCATGTAGTCAACTCTGTAACTCTCTTGCTGATGTAATTCACTGCATTGCTCTAGTTATTGGATTGTACTGCAGGGCTCTGTTCTGGCTCCAATCATGTTTACTCTGCGTATCAATAATATCCACACTGTGGTGAAAAATGACAAAACTGAGTGCTCCCTACATACATAAATCATTTTACACAACTGAAGTGCGAAGCAGACTGCAACAGTGAATGTAATGTTCTATTGGGAGGGATAATTGATATGCATAACAAGTCACTTTCCACTATTATAGTTTATGCATTATATTGTAAGAAATGCTTCTCATGTAAATGATTGGAAACTATTTTCCAAGTCTACATACAATAGATACTACTTCCTGCTTTTCATGTACTCTAAACTTTGTTTTCCATTATTTTATTCAATTTTTATTGGAGTTGAATAAATCCAGTTAAAGTTGTTGTATTGAAGTAATGAAGTCATTTTCTAGGTAGATTGGTTTCTTTTACAGTATTATAAAAAAACGACATTTCTGAGTTCATTATAGCTAGAGCTAATAGTTGAATTGCAAAGAATGTTAGTAATAAAAACACTCCATGTGCTAAAAGATTGTGATGATTTCCCTTTCAGTTAGAAAAATGTACTCCAGTTAATTACACTTTGAAGCAGCCTCTCAGTAATACTGTAATCAGTTATACAGTCTAAATGATTGCAGAGAGCAGGAAACACATTCACTGCCGTTAAATGTTCCTGAGCTCATTATGCAATTATATTAACTAAATGATTGCTTGCATGATGGATGTCATAAAGTATAATAGCAACATTCAGTGTAAAACATAAACAAAATTAAGTGATTATTATGGGGCATATATATATATGTACAGGGGTTGGACAATGAAACTGAAACACCTGGTTTTAGACCACAATAATTTATTAGTAGGTGTAGGGCCTCCTTTTGCTGCCAATACAGAGTCAGTTCATCTTGGGAATGACATATACAAGTCCTGCACAGTGGTCAGAGGGATTTTAAGCCATTCTTCTTGCAGGATAGTGGTCAGGTCACTACGTGATGCTGGTGGAGGAAACCGTTTCCTGACTCGCTCCTCCAAAACACCCCAAAGTGGCTCAATAATATTTAGACACAAAGACTTGCTGTCTTGGTCACAGATGCGCCAGCAAGACGTGCAGCAACAATTTGTCCTCTTTTGAACTCTGGTATGTCACCATAATGTTGTGTGCATTGTAATATACTATATAACTGTGCTCTTACCTGCTAACTGAACCTTCACACTCTGCTCTTACTGGTGCAATGTGACATTAATGAAGATTGGCCACCAGACTGGTCCAATTTAGCCATGAAACCTCCCACACTAACATGACAGCTGTTTCAGTTTCATTGTCTAACCCCTGTGTGTTATATATATGTATATATATATATATATATATAGATGTGCAATCTTCTATGGTAGAAGGTGAGGCCAGTGTCATTACTTTATATTCATTTTTGGTGTGATATAGCACACAGCTTCATGTGATATAGGAATATTGTGGATATGTGCTTTGAGCTAGCTTTAGTGCTAGAACTTGTATTTCACTGATGTTTAGCAAGAGCACTTGTTCTTTTTCAAGGACATTCTCCAGTTGAAAACATCTCCTGTTCTAGTGATTAATAGTGTTTACTGAGGTTTATAAACTATATCTCCCATTCTAGTGTATAATAGTGTTTTTTATGGTTGTTTATGGACAAATATAATTGCAGTAGAGAGTAAGCAGCTGTACTAAATCCTATAAATTCACTGTCAACAAGTATTTGGAGCAGCAGCATTTGTTGGTTTTATATAGTCTTGAAATTACTAGAACAAAAAAATGTTCTCCTGGAATAAAATTGTGATGTCATGAAAAATATATAATATATATTTTACCAATAATATATATTGGTAAAACATAAACCATACACAATTTAATTGTCTTAACTTTTGCTTTAATTTTCAGTTTTTATAATGGTATTATATATATTATGGTATATGATTGTACTGTATACCAATACTGTATATTATTTAAATAACAATGGAAAGTGCATTTATTATATTTACAGTGTAAGGTGATGCTACTGTCTTCAAAAGACTTTGAAAAATAAAAAATCTAAATGATTTTGATATGTTAGTGAAAAAACAGCTGTATTATAATAGATCTTACTATAATTAGCTTCAACATCATGAATGAGAGAAGACTTGTGCTCCTTTTATTTTATTTTTATTTACAGATTCCTGAAACTCATAACGTTTCAGTGTTTTGAGCATCTTCAGACACTATTTAGTAATTTTCCTCATCAGTAAAGTAGGCATGTTTCACCAGGATGAACATACAGAAATCTTTATTTCAGAAACCCAACAAAGGCATCTTTTTTCTTTTTTTGATGAAGTATTTTGGCACAAACATCAATTAGCTATTTGAGATTTGAGCAAGACCACTAAGGACATGTGCTTGGAAACAAGATCTAAAGATAATCATGCAATTTAATTGCACAGCAGCTGAATTTCCCAAAAGAAAATGGCTTATAGATCTGTGTTCATCCATGAGGAAATTAGTCATTTGTTCAGTTCTTGGATTATCATGAGATCCTCTATGCTGCCTGTTGTTCATCCTCAAGAGTAATTAGTTTCAAGTACTTATCATGACCCTATGGCAGTTCATACTAAACATTGGCAGAGGAGATGTGTAGATATGACATGCAATTGCAGGTTAATATTTTGATGGTGTTGCATCTAAATAATACATCAAAATCACATGAACTACAGTAATATGCCACGAGGACCACAATCTGTGAAGCTGTGCACTGGTTACAGATTCACTTAATGTCCAAATGATTTCAAGTAACTGTATATTGATCTCTCCTCCACTGTCATGAAATCTATTTACTGAAGATTAATGGACCTTCCTGCTCCTCAGCTTCTCTGCTATTGTACATCCATGTACCGGCCTGGAGCTTTAACTCTATTAGTGAGTCAGTGTGACTGACATTCAGATGAACCCAGACTAGCCCCAACCTATCTAACTAAAACACTTACGTCAAGAAGATGTAAAATAGTCTTAAAAAATCCCAAAAAATTGGGATGCAGTACAAAATGTAAATAAAATCAGAATACAATAATGTGCAAATATGTAAACTCTATATTTAATTGAAAATTCAATTCAATTTATTTATAGAGCACATTTAACAGGCAGGGCTAACCAAAGTGCTGTACATTGAGCAATAAAAAATTTATTAAAAATTGAAAATAAAATCAACATATATGTATAGGTAAAACACAAAATCAATAAAGAAAACGTAATAAAAGGATCAGAATAAAATTTACAACAACTACAATAAACAACTTAAAATATCAGTTTAACAGTTTTCATAAGCCAGTGAGAAAAGGTGAGTTTTGAGACTAGTTCTAAAAACATTGATTGAAGACTGGGGTCTGATATCAAGAGGCAAGGAGTTCCACAGTCTAGGTGCAGCGACTGAAAAGGCACGGTCACCCTTATGTTTAAGCCGAGATTCAGGCACAGTTAAAAGAAATTTGAGGACCTAAGCATCCTTTGTGTCTTATAGGAGCTTAACATATCACTGATGTATGGTGGGGCCATGGCATGGAGCGCTTTAAAAACAAAAAGTACAAAGACAACATATAAGTAGTTGATCAGTATGACGTATATTTGATGAAAATCCAGAGTTTCCCATTTTTAGAACATTTCTTTTCAACTTTGAGTAAATTACTATTCAATCATTATTAACATTTAAAACACAGGATTGAAATATATCATTCTATGTGTAATTAATGTAAAATATATGATGGTTTACTTTTACGAATAAGTTATGAACACAAACAAAAATGAAAATGAAATGAAAATATTCTAAAAATGTACTAGTACAATATTACAACACATTTCAAATAAGTTGAAAAAGGGGCCACAAAGGACCAGTTAAGCTGTGATACGCTGGAAAAACCACCTTGTGGAACATCTCACATCTATAAAAAGTAAAGATTGGGAGGCTTCACTCTATGAAAGGCTATGCAGGCAAATAATGCAGCAATTCAAGAACATTTCTCAATGTAAAATAACTTGAGATTTCGTGATATGTTCATGGTTGTGTGTCATCCACTTCTTGATGACAATCTTCACTGTGTTCATTGTATGTTTAATACCTTATAAATGTTTGTCTCCTTCTCCTGACTGACATATTTAAATAATGAGATCCTTTTGATGCTTCATAAGCTTGTTGTGGACCATAACATTTGCTGTAAAATGCAACTAAGATAATGTCAGGAAAATCCTACTAGAACAGCTAAACTTTGAACTTGAATTTAATCAGAGTAACTTTAATTGATGGCAGCTGTATACAGACTACTATTTCACATGAGTTTGAGTGTGATTAGTTAATTCTGAACATGACCACATCCCCAATTTTAAGAGGGATGATTTTAAACCCTCTCAAGGTTTTCACGTAGTTTTTTAGCTGAATCTCACAAATTGTAAGTCACATTAAATGTGGAAAAACTTCTGAAATTATTCATTTTGGTCTAATTTTTGAAAATGACATTTTAGCAAGGATTTGCATATATATATAT